>JANHAO010011736.1:0-16897 GCA_026873985.1 Saraca asoca | reverse complement strand
TAATAATAATAATAATAATAATAATTATTATTATTATTATTATTATTATTATTATTATTATTATTATTATTATTATTATTATTATGTTTGAATTCTTTACAGGCCTTTGTAAGTGAATATGCTGCGTGGATCGCTGAAGATGCAAGAAATGGAAGCCTTTTTGCGGCTGTGGCTGAAGCTGGATTCCTTCTTGGACTTCAAAAGAACAGGTTGATTAATCAAATCAACTTAATTACTTTTAAATAATTCCTTAATTAGATTCCAATTGCATTAAACACTAATGAAAATTACATTTTTCAATTTTTTTCCTCATACAGTGATCTTGTGGAAATGTTCAGCTATGCACCACTTTTCGTAAACACAAATGATAGGAAGTATGAATTTATCTTTGTTGTATAACTTGTCAGTCTAATTCAGATAAGTAATATGATTATAAATTGTCGTCCATAAACACAACATTATTCGTAATATTGTTATTACATTAAATTTAGTAATTGTAATATTTATAATTTTATTTTGTAATAATTATATTTTTTATTTATTTATAATTTTTATCAAAATATAATTATGATGGTAATTTAAAATTATAATTGATGATTTTAATTGTTAATCTAATATATTTATGAATTTATGATTGATAAATTAATTATTATGTATAATTTCTTATGTATGATATGCAGGTGGATGCCGGATGCAACTGTTTTTGACACTCATCTAAGTTATGGGACTCCAAGCTGCTATTTGCAAAAAATGTTTGTTGAGTCAAATGGGGCAATGGTTCTTGATTCAACACTTAAAACAAATTCCATTTCACTTCTTGCAACTGCAATTGCTTGGAAAAAATCTGCAAAAAAGGAAAAATTACATAAGAATTAAGGTAATTGTTGAAATTTAATTTAAAGATTTAAAATATGGAATGGTAGTGTTATAATTAAAATGTGATTGCAAAAAATTGTGAAATATAAAAGAAAAAAAATAGATAATATGGGATAAAATTAGTCAATATGCAATTGAGGTGAAAGCCAAAACTCCACTTTTTAAATTATTTAATTTTTTTTTATGATAGATTGATAAATAGATAATCAATTTGGAGCAATTGAATTCTGCAGGTTGTGAACTTCTTTGATAAATTAGAGAAACTCAAGATTTCTGTTAAAGGGTTAGCTTCTAAGATTAAGTCATCTGGCTCAACAAAGACGGTGCTCACATCATCTCATAAAATGGAAGAGAACTCCTTCTCTGACCCAAAGAAGGCAATTATATATATATATATATATGTATATTAAATTATTGTATATAATTTAACAAGTTACACTTTTAATGATATATATTGTTAATGATCGAATTTGGTTAACTCAAGTCCAGAACTCCAAACTACAAATTGAATGTAAAAAGAGAGAAAGAAAGAGAGGAAGAATAAGGAGATATCAGAAGTTTTTAACGTGGTTCGGCTAAAGTCAGTTTAACTTCTATGTCCCTGGCTTTTATTACTCTTTATTAAGTGTTTTATATTTAATAATTGATTATGTTATGTACAATGATTTCATCCCCTTTTATAATAGTTGGGGCTTACAATTTGAATGTAAATCCACAACAGATAAGTATCATAACTTGATTAGGATTATATAATAGATAATGATGGGTTCCCATAAAAATAGGAAGCTAAACGGATGTCCTTGGACTGATGGTTGTGAATACTTGCTTCGATCTATGAGCTGAGCCTTGTTCTCAATGACCTGAGGTTGCTGCTTTGACCCGTATTGATCGATGACCTTAGCTCGTATTAAGAGACCTGAAGTCTTAGTCCAGAGGCCTCAATCTTAGATGAGTTGCGCCCTTATTAACTGAGTTTGTCCATTGGGCTTTTACCAGCCCATTTGTACTATTCTAAAAATACCCATAATATTAGCTCCCTAACTCTCAGTGCGATCTGCGAACTAAGACTTGTAGTTCGCTGGTAAAAGCTATCAACCATGATTTGTCATGCCGTTGTTTTATCTATATGCCATTATTTCTGCATTTAATGCGTGCATTTTTTCATAGCTGTCAGTGCGACAATGACAAAGCCTTGCTTTTTGCTGGGCCGTTAGATCGAGGGTAGTTGATCAGTCTCCTGATCTAATGATGAGACTAGTCGAGTTATATAAAGTGAGGAAAAACCCTTCTTTCCCTCTCACTTGTTACCTTTGAAAATCTACGCTTCTGTTTCTTGCTTGCCTCTTAAGCTCTCAGCCAATCACCACTATTCCTCATCCTTTCTACTTCACCAAGTCTTGTAAAAGCAACCTTTGGATTTGGTTTTGCTGGAGATCGATTGTGGTCGTCATACTTCTTTCAAGACTCGTCTCGTCAATTCAGTAAGTTTTCTGATCATGACCTTAGTTCTAAGCTTCTATTTCTCATGAATACTTTGCTTTGTGGGTTTCTGTTTTCTAGTGGCTTAGTTTAGTAGTGTGTGCTTATTAGTTGCTAGGAAAATTTTTCCTACTAATCAATTCTGTAGCGTGTTTATTTGCACACTTTTCATTATTTTGTAAAAACTAGTGTGCCATCTGTTTAATAAAATTCTTGTAGGTCTTGAGGTCATAGATCATCGAGTTTAGCCTTTTATTTGTCTCTTTAGTTTTAGTGTCCTAATAGGTTCATTGGTTGAGCCATGTATCCAGTGGTCTGAGTCTTAGATGTGGTGATATGTGGCATGTATGGCCTATTGTATAGGACATTCTCTATTAGCTTTAGCTTTTAGGTAAGGTCTCCTTTCAACGACTTGATCATTCCTTCTTCTTTGTAGATGGTAGGTCATAGATGCCGAAGTCACCAGGTAGGGAGTGTCGATGACTATGACTCTCCAGCCTGAAGTAGGGACCTGATGTGTTTTGTAGATGAAGCAACCTCTAGGAGTGGCGAGATCACCAAGAGGTTTACTGCTTGTCCTAATCCCATTGAGGTCTAGTAGATCGTTGAGAGTCAGAGGTCCTCAAACTGTACAGTGTTCAAGCACCACTCTTTAATCATCAAGCTTGACGAACTCAGGGGCATAGTTGAAACATATTATCTTCCCAAAGGCTACCGCATTATGGCTCCTTCTCTTGATGATCACATGGCTTATCCCTTTCCAAGATTTGTTGCTATTAGCTCCCACCATCTTGTTGTTGGGCTTAGGTTCCCAATCCACCCTTACCTTGTAGAGCTATTGAATAAACTAAAACTCTCCCCTTTTCAACTCATGCCAAATTCGTATTCTTAGCTCACCTCCCTCACCCTCTTATACCTTGGGAATAATCTCTCTCCTCTTTCAATAAGGGTTCTTTGCTATTTGTTAAGCATTAAGAGCATGGGTCTGAATGATGGGATTTACTACCTAATAGCTCGTCAGATTGAGTTCAAGAAGATCTTGCCGCAAGGTAATGGTAAGGGCAAGTCCAATGTGGGGAACTATAAATCCCACTAGTTTTATGTCTCATACCCATTTCTGCGTCATCTTCGTAGTTTTTGTTTCATCTTTACTCTTGGTAAATGAGCTGAGGATATGCAAGCTTGCATAAATTCACATTTTATTCTCTAATTTTGACTTTATTTCATTTTGTTGATAGAGCTAGCAAGGAGAAACCAATATTAGAGGTTGAAGAGGTTGAAGTGCTGGGCCAATTCGTTGCTGTGAACAATCTAAAGAACAATCTCAAATTCGATGAGGATCTCCTACATTCGAATAAGCTTGCTCTAGCTTTAAAGATTAAGCTCACAAGAGACATCGAAGCTTGCTGAATAAGGGAGGTCAATCCAGTAAACTTTGAAGCATACGAAAACATGTTAAGATTTAACCTCCAAATGGCATGAACCCTCCGCTCTACTTAGTTTATTGCTGACGCAACTTCATCAACTCCTGCTGCTGCAAGTCAATCTTCTTCGACCAAAGCAGTAGCATCCTCATAAGTGCTGGCTCCCACCTCACATCTTGAGGTGGTCAAGGAGGTCATATCCTTATCTGATCCCCTTGCCAAAAAATAAAGAGTAGACAAGGGAAAAAGGGTTGTTGTCGCTATAGAGAAATGGCACCAGAGGTTGAGGTTGAGCAGTGGCCTGTTGGTCTTGGTCCAAAGAAAGGGAAGTACTTCAACATACTCCAAGAGACCATTAAGCTGATCCTGAGGCCTCACAATAGGGCAAAACATTAGAGTCAGAGGAATTCTCAGGGGAAAGACTGATGGGCTATGCAATTCATCATGCCCTACTGGTAAGTAATGTCCTTTCAACTTAGTTTTCTTGCCTCTTTGTAATCTAACTTGACCATTTGATTTTTCAGGGCTTGCTGGCAATAATAAAGCTGAGGATCATGCTTTAAGCTTGGGATAAGGGGAAGGAAAAACTTGAGAACAACTTGGCTACTGTAACTGCCGAGCCATTAGAACTGAAGGAGAGAGTTAGAGACGTTGAAGTCACCAAGAAGGAAGTTAAGGAAGCTTTATCTCGCAAGGTGGCAGATCATGAGGCTGTCACATCTAGCCTAAAAAAAGTAGTTGATGAGTTGACAAGAGTAAAGGCTAAACTGGATGCGACAATGTAGCAAGCTAAGGCTACTAAGAGGAAATATGAGGCGACCAAGGATGAAGTTGGTTGGCAAAAGAGGAGGTTGCACGAGCTAAGGTAGAGATCGCCATGCTGATTGCAAGAGCTAAAGAAGAGGCAGTGTCTGAGGCTACCACTGGCTTCTTGTTCACCTTGTGTGAGGAGTATCCAGAGATGGATTTTTCCTTTTTCAGTGAGAATGTTCTTGAGGCCATTAAGGGCTTCGAGGAGGACACAAAGGCAACTTCTCCCTAGGGGTTCATAGTCGACAGGTGGAGCTTCTCCTACTCAAGACCTCATTCAAAGATAGAGCAATTCATAGGTTATGGAAACTATTGGTGGTCAAATGATAGATGACCTACTCACCTCATATATGGACCCTCCTGCCCAGAGCACAACTTCTAAGGGCCAATCTCCCTCATAGGCCATAACTTGTAGCAATCTTAAATATAATTTTGAACTTTCATATGTAAATTCACCTCATTGATGGAAGTCTTCAATGAACTTTCTCATAATATTCTAGCTTTATTTTTGCTTTATTCATCTAAGTTTCCATAACTGTATGTCCAGTGAGTCACAAACAATGCCTTAGTTGGCATAACATGACAACATATATTTGCCAATCATGACAAGGTATATTCATCAGGCCAAAATAGGTTGCACAAGTCGTGTGCCCAAATAGGTTGCATGAGAGCTACACCTCAGCTAGCACGAGTTGAGTGCTCAGGTAGGTTGTGCCACAATAATCATGCTGCTCAATGGGTGACATGAATGCAATGCCAAGTAGGAGGTCACATGAATATGGTGCCAAGTAGTAGGTCACATGAATGTGATGCTAAGTAGTAGGTCGCATGAATGCAGTGCCAAGTAGTAGGTCATATGAATGCGGTGCCCAATAGTAAGTTGCATAAATGTGGTGCCAAGTAGTAGGTCACATAAATGTGGTACCGAAAAGTAGGTCGCATGAGTACAGTGCCGAGTAATAGGTCACATGAACGTGGTGCCTAGTAGTAGGTCACAAGAATGCGGTGCCGAGTAGTAGGTCAAATGAATGTGGTGCCGAGTAGTAAATCACATGAATGTGGTGCCCAGTAGTAGGTGACATGAATGCAGTGCCAAGTAGTAAGTCAAATGAATGTGGTGTCAAGTAGTAGGTCACATGAATGCGGTGCCTAGTAGTAGGTCACATGAATGCGGTGCCAAGTCTTTGTAAATACATCAAGTTAACTGCCCCTTTCAGATTAGAAGGGTAAGTGCTTGTTTCCAGGTTAGAAGGGCAATAGCTCACTTTCGGTATAATACCCTGTTTAAAATTTTATTCAAAAATTAATAAATAGCCATAAGAATATAAAAATAATATTACAGGGTTAGATAAGTAAACTCGAGCTCATTGATAAGATGGGTAGAGATGTTTAGCATTCCAAGCTTGAGGCTCTCCACCAGAAATCACATCAACCTTCTTTCCCCTCATCCTTAGCTTAACTTCATCCTTTTAGTAGTGTCGAGTTATGCGCTGGTCACCTCACACACATCCAACTCCATTAGGGGTCGATAATCTAATGGCAAGTGTCCTGGTAGATGTGACCATATCTAGGTCATTGATTGCAGGTCACTTTAGCACCGCATTATATGCTGAGGGGCAGTTGCTAATCAAAAAGTCTACCAGGATGGTTGCTTGGCGTCTTGAATCTCTAAAAGTAATAGGAAGCCTAATCTGCCCCACTAGTACTATTGCATGTCCTGTGAAACCTTAAAGGGGCTTTGGGGAAGGCTTTAGTTGACCCATGCTTAAACCCATTTGTTCAAAACATCCATTGTACATGACATTCACCAAGTTGCCTAAATCGATCATAATTCTTCGTACCTCGGTGTTACCAATTCTAACTCAGATAACCAATGTGTCATTATGAGGTGAATGTACCCCTTATGCATCTTCATCTATAAAGGTTATGTTGTTTGAGGTTGTCCTTGCTTTCTTGGTGGGACCCTTGAATTCACTATGTCCCATAAATAGGACGTGATTTACTTCTCAAACATAGCATTCATATGGCCTGTTTGGGGTACCTATAATGTAAGGCCCACTATGAATGGTAAATATAGTTCTTATCGAGGGTACATCTTCCTGCTTAGGGGTCCATTGGCATTGCTGCCATCCCAATTGTTGATATTGTTGAGGCCACTATTTCGCAGGTCATACCATATAATCTCTTAAATGACCTTTCTTGATTAGGTTCTCTATATTATCCTTGAGTGCCCTGTATTCCGGAGTATTGTGCCAAATTTCATCATGATAAGCATAATACATGTTCTTGTTTCTAAACTTGTCGGGAGTCTTTATGGGGTTGGGTTTCCTAAAATCCTCCTTATCCTTTTTCACTGTGAAGATCTTTTCTTCAGTATCTAATAAGACATTATAGCTGTCATGGTGACCTTTACGCTAAGATTGCTCATTCCTAGCCTTTTTTGTAACTTGATTTTCAGGATCGTCATCTTAACTCTCCTTGCTGTTCTTAGCATTGCTCCTCTTTTTACTCTAGTTGGAGCTATTCACCTCGTCCTTGGACTTCTTAGGGGCAAAGGTTTCCTCCCATATGCTCTCTTTGGCAGCTCGTTCATAAAATTCACTTAGGTCCCTTATTGGGGACTTGTATATGCTCTTATATAGCTTTCCATCTTTGTTGAGATCACTGTTAAAATGCTCTCTTTTGAGGGGTGTCTACGTTATTGGCCTCATGTCTGAACCAGGTAATGTAGTCTTTCAATGATTCATTCTTTTACTAAAAGACTATTATGAGGCGGTCGGATGGTATGAGCTACTTTCTCAATGCCATGTACTGGTTGATAAATCTCCTCTGGCATGCTTCCTAACCATCAATACAACGAGCTTTAAGATTCTTGAACTATGTTCAAGGTATGTCCCCTAGAGTGACTGGGAAGGCACAACACTTACTAAAGGATTAGTTGTTTGAAGATCTATTTGTATATTGAATGCATTCAGGTGGTCGTATAGGTCACTATCCCCATTGTATTCTAGGATAGTGGGAACTTTGAGCCTATGAGGGAGAGGCTCTTTCTCAATCTCCTTGGTGAACGATGTCCTCCCCTCATAACAATCTCTATGGTTCTAAGCCTGAGGGCATTGTTCCAATTGCTTTACCCTCTAAAGCAGTTCCTCTACCATGTGATCATGAGCCTCAGACTGATGATTGGAAGATGATCGGCTCCTCTTTTTGTCATGGGAGTGGTAATCGAAGGTTCTACAATTTCTCTACTCATGACCCGATGAGCTTTGATCTAATAGATGTCTTTGATTGGTCCTGTTTAAGCCTTTAGCTCGATGCGAACCCCCACATCACTATTGATCTCCTTCATTATCCTTATGAGCTCAATGGACCTTTGACCTTGGCTGTGAGTTAGTGGAGTGAGCTAAATGGGTATGCTGAAGTATTTCTTTGGTCGGCCTCTCTTCCTGAGCTCCTTTCCATGGCTGTTGGAGAGCTTCTTTCTGTGCAGTGCCCCTAACTTACTCTCGTGAGCCCTAGGCTTATGCCTAAGTCAATGCCCTAACTACCTCATCCAACTCTCCTATTGTTTTCTCAAGCTCCTTACAACACTCATGCCATGCTTGTATTCCATCAATAATAGCAGGTTGGTGTGGGGCCACTGGGGGTATGCCAATGGCAACACTTATGGTGGGGACTGTGGAAGTGCTTGCCCCAGGGAGAACTGGATCCCTTTGTTATTCCATATGACCATCTAGTTGGCTAATTACAACATTTGAACTCCTGGTGGCTCTTCCTTTAGCCATCAGAAAATAAAGGGGAATGTAATTTAGGGCCCTTCCTTTAGCGTCAAAATGTTGACAAAAGAATTGGGTCAACCCAAGTCCAAAACCCCAAATTGCATATTGAATGTAAAGAGAAGAGAGAGAGAGAGGAAGAATAGGGAAACTCTAGAAGTTTTTAACGTGGTTCGGTTAAAGTCAGTTTAACCTCTATGTCCATAACTTTTATTACTCTCTACTGAGTGTTTTGTATTTGATGATTGATTGTGTCACGTATAATGATTTCATCCCTTTTTATAATGGTTGGGGGTTATAGTTTGAATATAAATCTACAACAAATAAGTATCATGACTTGATTATGATTACATAATAGATAATAATGGGTTCTGGTAAAAATAGGAAGCTAAATGGATTTCTTTGGACTGATGGTTGTGAATGCATACTTCGATCTATGAGCTCAACCTTATTCTCAATGACTTGAGGTTACTGTTTTCACCCACATTGACTGACGACCTTAGTTCATATTAAGTGAATTAATGTCCTAGTCTAGCGACCTCAATCTTAGAAAAGTTGGGCCCTTATTAACTGAGTCTATCCATTAGGCTTTTACTAGCCCATTTGTACAATTCCAAAAATACTCATAACATATATCTTATATATTATTATTTTTGATGTCAGGTGGTGCCAAAGTGAAGTCCACTTAAAGATGCTGGCAAGCATATGAATGTTGTGATTCCTCCATATTCAGTATCAACTTTTGATTTATGGATTTAATTATGTGGTTTATCAGTATCATACATTTGAAAGGAAAATTATTAAGTGTATATATTATCTTTTATATTTATCTCTTATAATTTGTTTGAATTCAGTTTGATTATTTATTATTTGAAAAAAAAATACACTAATCTCTCTTGCAATTTTAGAAAAATATATGGATCTTTTTCTAATTTTAAAGCTTACTTAAGTCTCCTTTAAACTTTGTATTTCACTACACTTCCCCCTAATTAAGTATTTTCTGTCTCTCAACTATGATATCTTTTGTTTATGATAGGTCAGAAGACATTTTTGACCAAAATATGCCAACTTTTCCATTACTTCTATTATATATATATATATATATATATATATAAATAAGAGCAAATCATGATTTTAGTTCCTTAAAGATAAATGTTACATTAGATTTCCTCCTAAAGTATATTTTGTATCAAATAAGTATTATTTTCTTTAATTTTTACATCAAATCAGTCATGCCATTAATTTCTCCATTTGAAATCTAACTTGGGAGTTTTATTTATTTATGTATTTCCATTTTAGTTCTTGAAAGATAAAGATTATATCAAATTTCTCTGAAAGTGTATTTTATATTATATCAATACATTTTCTCTAATTAATATACCTTAAAAAATGAGACAACCCTTTAATATAGAAATTTGATTTAATTATAACAAAAATATTTTAAAATTGAAACCAAATTTATTACTTAAAATTTTCCAATATCTTTGTAATGTAAAAGTTCAAATATCAAATTATAAACTAAAAATTATATGATTAATTTTATATTTAGTGAATGTTTTTAAACTAACATATTAAACATGAATTTATAAAATATAATTAAGTAATATTGAACATCAAATAAGTGTATTTTTTCTAATTAATATACCCTAAAAAATAAGTCATGCCTTTAATATAGAAATTTAATTTAATTACATATTTGGATCTTTTATTATAAATATTTTAAAATTGAAATCAAATTTATTATTAAATTTTGTCAATATCTTCCTCATATCAAAGTTCAAATGCCATATTTTAAACTAAAAATAATTTGATTAATTATAGTTTTGTGTGAATGCTTTTAAATTAACCTATTAAACATGAATTTATAAAATACAAAAAAGTAATATAGGCAATGTTGTGGGTGATTTTTGGGCAATGCAAAATGGGCTGGCAAAAGCCAAACATAAGATGAATCTAATTAGAAGAGGCCCAGATCGTCCAAGAACTGAGGCCACTCGACAGAGGTGCCAACCCACCAACCGCGAGCTCGAGGCATAGGATGAGGCCAAGGCAGTAGCCCCCGACTTGTTAGAGATAAGCCCAAATTCACATGGCTAGCAGGTCACCCTACTCAAGCTGAGTCGGCAAATACGAGCTTGATAATGTTGGTCAAAGGTCAATACTAACCCCGAGATGGGATCTAAAGCTCGCAGGTCCTAGCTCTAAAAGTGAGCTCTAGCTCGCAAACCTCAGCTAACTTACAACTCTTAGGTCGCAAGATCTAGCTCCTAGCCATCAGCTTTAAAGAAGAGCTCTAACATTCTTCCAGCCGATATCAACTCACGGCACTAGCCTGCAGACACCAACCTGCAGGGTACACTTATAGAAATTAGTCTGTAGAAGCTAACTTATAGTCTATAGAAGTTGACTTGCAGAAGTCTAGATTGTCAACACATTTATTACTTGATATAAAAGGTTTACAATTCATTAAATTACATTTGTAACCTTCCAACCTCTATAAAAGGGGGAGGAACAGATACAATGGAGGTAGGTCTTGGGAAGATAGATACTATAACTCTACCAAATTTTCAAGAGAGAGATAAGAACCATCTGTGGATGTAGGAATCAAAGAAAAGGATTTTGGCTAAACCACATTAAAAAACCTTAGCTGTCTTTTCTCTGTTCTTCCTCATCTTCTTTGGCTTATTATATTTGTTTAATTTCTGCATTTGTTTGTTGCTTATACAACCAGACTATAGTTTTAGGGTTTCAAGAATTATTCTGGTTGACTAAGATTTGGGCTTACCAAATTTTATCGTCAATATTTTGGCGTTAAAAGGAGGGTCCATATGCTTTCTGGTCGCTTTTTTGCCCAACTAAATGGTTAGGGGAAGAATAGCCAGAAGTTCAAATATTCCAGTTAACTAGCTAGCATACACTCTTGCTATCGATATTGCCACCGACTTACCCCCTTAAAATATACCGCTAGCCTGCTATTGCTCCCAGAGCCGATGAAGTGCAAACACGGCACCAACCCAAATAGACGTTCAAAAATACAGTGAGAGAATTGGCTAAGGCGGTTAAAGTGATGGCACAAGCACAAACCTTGGGCACACAAAAGTAAGTTGAGATCACTGTGCAACCCCAGCAGCTATGTGAAGGGGCCCAGAAGGAAAAGTCAGCTTGACAAATGCATCGGCACACTGATTCAACTCACTCCACCAATCAATAGACAAAGTCAGGAGTCCGTCGAGCATGTGGAAATCAAGATGATCAACAATGTGGGAGCTCACATCAAGTGGGGAGCTTGAACAAAACTAGCTAAGAGCACACCCTAGGTCACTACTCCCACAACCAAGGAGGAAAATGGAACCAATGATCCTCTAGCCAGCAATCTGAAACACAAGGCCCAATGATGGAAGAACTGCTTCAGAGGATAAAATGACTAGAGGAATGCCCTCGAGCTCAACACAATCAAGCTTGCTACAGGGAGAGATTGCCATTCTCCATAGATATTAAAACACAGTCCTTTCCTCACAAATTTAAAATCCCCATGATCTCACCATATAATAGGGATATTGATCCATATGACCACCTAGACACATTCAATATCCAGATGGATCTTCAAATGACCAATTCTCTGGTGAAATGCTATGTCTTCCCAGCTACACTAGGAGACATACCTTGAACATAGTTCAGAAGTCTCCTAGCTCACAGTATTAGCAATTAGGAAGAATGTCAATAGAAATTCACCAACTAGTACTAAGCATTGAGAGGTAGCTCATACCTCCTTGCCACTTCATGATGATCTTTCAATCTAAGCATGAACAACTGAAAGATTACATCGCTAGGTTTAGGCATGAAGCCAATTCAATAGAAAATCCCTCAAAACAAAGCATCTTGACAACAGTCTCTATAGGACTATGCAAAGACAAAAAATTGTACAAAAGTATATATAGGTCCTTGGTAAGAGATTTAACTGAGTTTTATGAACAAGCTACTAAGCAGATCAGGTGGGAAGAAACTTTTGGCTTGATGAAGTCTAATCAAAAAGATGAGATGGATAGCTCTATGGTCGGAGTAGTGAAGGTCAGAGCGATCACTCCGGTGAGCAGTCATAAAGAAGCCTAAAAACACGTGACCTCAGCATCATAGTCACCATGACAGTTACACCATCCTATCGAAAACCACAGATAAGATCTTTGCAGTGGAAAAGGATAGGGAAGACTTTGAGAAGCCCAAGACCTTAAAGACTTCAAACAAATTTAGGAACAACAAAGATAAATTTTGTGCCTATCACAATGAAATGAGGCATAGTACATCAGAATGTTGGGTGCTCCATGATGCTATTGAAGACCTCATCAAGAAAGGTTGCATGAGAAACTATGTCCAACCTTCAAGGCAGTGACATCAGTAGCCCTAGCAAACAACGCAACAGCAGTGGGCTGCAGATTAGGAGCAAGCACTCTCCATGAGAATTATATTTTAATCCTAGAGTGTGCAAAAAAAAAAAAAATTCATCCCGCTCCTCTAACCTTGTATTGTTATTTTCTTCTTGAAACTCTTATGTAAATATTTACTAATTTCTAATGAATTTTTTAACAAAAACGTTGTCTAGGAAGATCCAAAAGAATAAACATCTAGTTATCCCTTACTGCGAGCTCAAAATTATGAACGTTCATGCTTATGCTTTCAGTCAACTTTAACTCATCCAGATTAAAGAAGTTAGAATCAAGACTCGTATCCACTAAGCAATAAGATTGTTGTGGCACAGCACATTGAGCAACAAGATTACTATGATGTGACCCACTGAGCAATGTGACTGCTGCAGAGCAACCTACTGAGCAACACGATTGCTATGGTATGACTACTGTGGTGTGACCTGCCTAAGCAACAAGATTGTTATTTCATTAAGCAATGAGATTGTTATGGAACTGAGCAATAAGATTATTGTCAAAAGCACATTCATGCAACCTATCTGAGCAACAAGAGTACTAACAGAGTCAAACTCATTTCTTGCCAAAGTAATAAGATTGTTGTTCCATTGAGTAATGAGATTACTGTGGAACTGAGCAACAAGATTGCTGGCAGAAGCACATTCATGTGACCTGCCTAAGCAACAAGATTGCTGGTAAAGTCAAACTTATTTCCTGTCTGAGCAACAAGATTGCTGGTAAAGTCAAACTCATTTCCTATCCACTAAGCAACAAGATTGTTGTGGTGTAAACAGTAAGGCACAACATACATGTGACCTATTACTCATAGCTCGCATGCGACCTATTACTCGTAGCTCACATGTTACTTATTTCTCACAGCTCACATGCAACTTATTACTCGTAGCTCACATGCAACCTATTACTCGCAGCCCTCATGCAACTTATTGCTAGCAGCTTTAATGTGACCTACTACTAGGAATTTGTGACCTACTTGAGTATTTAACTTGTGCTAGCTGAGGTGCATCTCTTATGCACCCTACCTGGGCACTCTACCTATTATCAACAGAAGGCACTCCAATGCTCAGATTCGTTATTGATCAAAAAATATGACTGATTGATTGTCTAAATATTTCATTTAGCCGTGATATATAGAATGTCCAACACAACATTCATGAAGAAAGCTCATTCATTGAAAGCCTCACTTAATGAGGTAAATTTACATTAGAAGATTCAAAGTACAAATCATAATAAGGCTACAACTATCATATTCTAAAAGGAAGGAGCTAAACTCTAACTAGCCAAAAGGTTGAAGAGCACGTTGACTACTCAATCTTCTTCTTGTTGTCTTCCTTAGCTAAAAGCTCCTTCTTAGCTATCTCATCCCAACATTAAGAATTAAAAAGAAGCGAAAAGATACAGCTAGAAAGGCTAAGTTCCATGGCATAACCATAAGGAGGTTATAAAGAACCATGAGAAAATAATCTAAGATCTGTGCAAGATTTACTAGAATCCTCAAAGAAGAATTATCCATAAAAATTTCCTATACAGCAGGCCATATACGCCTCATTGAAAAACTAGACCATTAGAAACATGGGGGGCTTAGCTAAAGCACCCATCAGGTCATTTTGTAAAGGAGGACGAAGGGTTTCTCATACCTTATATAGACCAGACTAGCTTTACCAAAGGATCTAGAGGATATTTGACTATTCTTGATTGAATGGTCTAGGAGAAAATAAGGCTGCCACACCAACAACTATGAAACATGTATAGTAAGAGGTATGGCCTAGTGCAAATGAAGTGAAAGATTTAAGCTTAAAAAGACAACACTATAGACTACAAACGAGGACCTTGTCAGCAAATTGTAACCCCCAGTCTGCAAAGCAAACTGAGAGTTAGGGAGCTAATGTTGTGGGTGATTTTTAAGCAATGCAAAATAGGCTAGCAAAAGCCCAACAAGAGATGAGTCCAATCAAAAGAGGCCCAGATTGTCCAAGAATTGAGGTCGATTGATAGAGGTGCCAGTACTGACCCCGGGATGGGATCTCAAGCTCACAGGCCCTAGCTCTAAAGGTGAGCTCTAGCTCTTAAACCTCAGTTAGCTCGCAGCTCTCAGGTCGCAAGATCTATCTCCCGCCCTTAGCTTTAAAGAAGAGCTCTAACATTCCTCCAGCTGATATCAACTCACGGCATTAGCCTGCAGAACCCAACCTGCAAGGCCCACTCATAGAAATTAGTTTGTAGAAGCCAACCTATAGTCTACAAAAGCCGACTTGCAGAAGTCTAGATTGTCAACACATTTATTACTTAATGTAACAGGTTTACAATTTATTAAATTACATTTGTAACCTTTCAGTCTTTATAAAATAGGGAAGAACAGATATAATGGGGGCGGGTCTTAGGAAGATAGATATTGTAACTCTACCAAATTTTCAAGAGAGAGATAAGAACCATCCGTGGACATAGGAATCCAAGAAAAGGATTTTAGCTAAACCACGTTAAAAAACCTCAGCTATCTTCTCCAGGTTCTTTCTCATCTTCTTTGGCCTATTGCATTCATTTAATTTCTACATTTGTCTATTGCTCATACAACCAGACTATAGTTTGGGAATTTTAAAAACTATTCTGGTTGACAAAGATTTAGGCTTATCAAATTTTACCGTCAACAAAAATAAAATAAAACTATTCTAAAATAATTTAATGATTTAATGTAGAAGTATTAATTAAATTAATTGATTAAATATTTAATTTTTTATAAAAATGTTTTAAAATAGAAATCAAAGTTAATTATATAAGTTTTATCAATATCTTTCAAATATCAATTTTCAAATGCCATATTTTCAAAATATAGATGTTATGATTACTTACAATTTTGTCAAAGCTTTAATACGAAAAGTATTAATTAATTTTTTGTCAATACACTTTACGATTTTGTGTTAATGCTTTTAAACCAACATGTTAAATGTGAATTTATAAAATAGAACTAAATAATATAGATATAACATGGCATATATTATTTTCTAATAAAAATATTTTAAAATAAGTTAAGTCTATAATAGAAAGTATTGGTATATTTCCTTTATTTGTTTTTCAAAATATTTATTATCAAAAACTATAATCTACCTAAGATACATTAAATAATTAACACAATAAAGTGGAGTGTTAATTAGAGAAAATATACTTATTTAATATAAAATATATTTCAAAGAAAATTTGATGCAACATTTATTTTTTGAAAGACTAAAATGAAGATACATAAGTAAACTAAATTACAACATTAGATTGCAAACGAAGAAACTAACTGCAGAACTAATTTGATGTAAAAATTATAAAACAGATGCCTATTTGATGTAAAACATACTTTTAGAAGAAATCTGATGTGACCTTTATTTTTCATGGACCAAAATGATGATTTATTCTAAATATAATAAACATAGGGCTCTATTTTTAGAATCTATATATGTATTTTACTTGAAAAAACCTCTTTAATCATTTTTTTTACCATGTTTTCAAGTGCTAATGTTAACTTTGAAAGCAAAATTTTTCTCACCAATGACAAGTTTGACATTATCTAATTTTATAAGGCAAAAAATTGAATAAAAATGAATTAACATAAAAAAACAATTTTATCATTCAAATTGAACCATATGAAGCACTGTTTTGAAAATTGGACTGGACCAGACAATTTGACTAGTTTGACCGCTAACTGTTATGCTTTTCGATTTGAGTTGACCCAAAAAATTGTTTTAACAGTCTGTTGACGTCAGAATTTGGTTCGTACAGAGAATCCTAGATTCCGGCCAACGGGGTGAATTCGTGGATCCAATGCTGCTTCCTGAAGTGGGAGAGAGAGACGAATGGAGAGGAAGGAGGATGAAGGGAAAGGAAGCAGGAGGAAGGTGGTGTTATGTTTTTAGCATGGTTCGACTAAATCAGGTGGTATCGGACCCTATGTCCACGGTGGAGCTTTTTATTGATATTTGAGAAGGGATTTTTACAAGGTTTTGGCATACAAGTTTTTGGCCTCCTCCCCTCTTCTAACAATGCATTCCTATTTATAGAGGAAGGAAGAGTTACATAAAATAAATATAAGCTACAGTTGTGTTACATCAAGAAATAA
>JANHAO010011735.1:0-16792 GCA_026873985.1 Saraca asoca | reverse complement strand
ATATTAATATTATTAACACATTAAAATAAATTAATTTTATATTAATATTTAATTTTTTAAAGATAATTTAGTCTTTCTATTTACATTGTCTTTCCATTCTTTTAATTTATTCTCATACCAAACAGTGTACATTATCTCAATTATTCCCATGACATAACAAACAAAATAATAGACTTCCATTCCCACTTCCTTTCCTCTTTTCATTCCCACTAATATTCATTCCACCCACCCAAACACCACTTTAACGATTTTTCTTGTGTTTACATTACGATGAATATCTCTCATTTTGTATACTATGCATTACATTTTAATTTGTTGATTACTATATTTACTGACATGACTATTGATAAATTAAAGCTTCTGATTATTTTAGATTGTTTCTTTTAAACTGTTAAGTATTATCTTCACAAATGCACGTTTTTATACTTAGATTCTAAATATAAATTGCAAACTGAGTTTTGGTTTTTCATGGAATTATCTACTCATTAAGTTTCTATAAAACTCACACCATTTTCCTTCTTGTTTTCCAATGCCTATAGCCGCCTCCACCATCCACCCTCACCCATCTGGTTTAGAATCTACTCCTTAACCAAGTAGATTACTTCCTATAGAGCTTAAAGGTATATTGATGGTGTAAATTTTGGTAGTTGGTATAGTTAAACTGTGCATATGTCTTGTCTGGATGTTGTCCAATAGGTTATATATACTGTATTATTTGGGCTATTATAGTCTTGATTTTGCTATACAGGTTGTGTATAAGGCATGTAACCTTTGTTTGTTGTACGGGCCTAATGCCTTGTGGTCCCACAAACAAAGGAAATTCTGCCAAATTTTTGGTAGAAATTAAATTCAAGTATTTGATTAATACATCTGTTTGGTAATGCTTCATAATAAGGTTATGTCACAATAGCAAGGTTTTTGCATTGCTAGGCTTGTAGAAGGTTTCCTAACAGTGACCTTCTATGCTGGTCATGTGTCATGAATTGGGGTGTAACATACAGATACACACGAATAAAGACTCAACACATGTGACAACTGCCAATACATATTTCCAAACCATGTCTTCGGTCTCCAATTTGGTTGATTCAACTTGAAGGTTAGGTTGAAATTGTTAAATTTGATGTCCCAGAAACAAAAATGTTTTAAAAAGAAAATGGGTGAGTTTCATAGAAACTCAGTGAGTGAACAATCTACACTGAAAATACTATATTATCAAAATACATATCGCCTTATAATTGCAATGCGTAAAATGTTTTACTTAGTTTCCGTGGACTTGTCAAAGTTAGAAAACCTTCCTCATAGGATTAGAGAAGTAACATTATTTTAAAAATACCCAATTGTAATTTAAATCCCTAAAGAAAATGAGACGATTGCTACAGAAAAGTATATCTTTACTATCAAAATTTTCAAATAAAATCATTATGGAAATGGGTTTGCAATAAAAATAATAACCATGATAGCTTTAAGTAAGCTAACAAAGTGCTAAACGTAAAACCAAGGAGAACATGTGAATTAATTTTGAATCAATCAATAAGTTTAGGTTCTATAAGAAAGTAATTCAAGTCTCAGATAAAACAAGTGAATAGTCATTTAACTTAAAACACACTCATTGTGTACAAAAATAAAATAAAATATTCCATACTTTAGAAATATACATGTAGGATGAAAGTACATGATCTCAATATAGAATTAGGATCCAATGGTGAGTTCCTATAGGCAACCTTGCCTAATAGTATTCAGTTACTATCATTTATCTTATCCTTCTAATAGTTATTCTTCCTTTATCCCTCCATCAATTTCATTTCTCAATTCAATTCTTTTCACAAGTGCCCTTGGAGGTTTTCTAAGGAATTCTTCAAGGATCCTATTTTTAGATAAAATCGAAGTCACAAGTACATCATTAGACATTTTCATAAGCAATAAATATATTTTTAATATAACTTGATGAAAAGATAACTAAGCATCAACAATTCACATTTCAAAAATTAATGTTTCTAATACATGTCAATCCTTCCTCATATAATTATGCAATATGGTTTTAAATCACTCAAAGTTAGATTTAAATAATCCAATATTTAAAACATTCAATTGTCTTATCATAGTAAGGTTCTAATAGTAACTCATAAACAAGTGCACCACATCTACTATATCTTATAAATATTTATATATCCTTTAATCCAAAATAGAAGTTTTATCCCAAAATCAAGTGTTCAACAAGAAACCACTAGGAATTTTATAAATAAAGCGTAATGTAATGCTTAAGTCAAATCCATAGATAAAATCATGTCTTGTATAGCATATGTATATAGAGAAAGGGGTAAGTTATTCACTCACATATCTAAGCTCATTGAGCTTAGTTTTTCAAGACTTTTTGGCTTGGCATGTTTGTAGTCTTCCACTCCTCTTTCTAGTTCCATGATTGGAATGCCACTCCTTAGTTCCCAAGAGTTTTTGAACTTAGTTATATAAAACTTAGGTTTTATAATTTCAAAGGGATTGTGGTTAACTAAAGTTGGAATAAAAGCTTCTACTCAATCTTCTAGGCACTTGCACTTACCCTTCCTATCTTAACCTGGAATAATTTAAAGTCTATTTAGTCTAATCATAATCCTCACCTAACATACTTTAGTGTTTCATCTATTAAATTTCACAAAACCCTTATCCTTTACCGCATCAATTTCCTTACAACAAGAGGCACCTTTTTGGAACTAGAAAAAGAATCGCAACCTACCTTCAGGGATGAGAAATAGTCACACACACAGTCTAAACTAAAATCTCCTTATTAAGCTAACTAACCACTATCCACAAAATAATAAGCCTAAAAAGTTATAACTTCAATGTTTATACAAACAAGGCAGTCAAGTTTCTGCCTGTCTGCACTCTTTATCAACAATAACATAATACATGATAGACTATTATGGAGAAACCACTTAGTATTGAATAACAAATCAAATGATAATAGATCAATACTAAATATTAAACCAAAAGTGATCAACAACTAGTCGGCCTCAAAATTTTTGTATAGCATTATTAAAACTCATTTTAAAATAAATAGCTATACCCTGTAACAAACAAACTAGAAACAAATTTAATATATTCAATGAACTTGCACCCAAACCAAATTTTTTTTACAGCTAAATCAAATACCAGTAATTGTAAATTATTTCCAACACCCTATCCCTTATATTTTCATACCACAAAGAAAATTGAGTTGAATTTTTAGTAGAGCAAGAGTCCATACGTTAACGCTCTTCTCCTCTATGAAGTTATAGTTTTAAGAACATACAAATACTCAAAAACAGCTAATACCTAAAATTGAAAAAGTCACTTAGCAATAACCCCAAACTTGTATATAACCTACAGGACCTTAAAATGGCTTTAAAACCAACCTTTAAAGTAAAATTTTTAAGCTTAAGAGGAACCTTTGGATGCCTTAAATCAAATCAAACATAGCTCATAACCTTACCAACTAGTAGGATCTACTAACATTCCTTAATGTAGCAATCCCATAGCAACAATGACAGCCAAAAAAAAAAAAAACTACAAAGAAAATGTATTTAGCAGTGATTTTTTTTTGCATCTAGCGGTGAATAAAACTATCGCTAAAATGCTTCGTAGCAATTTCCAAAACCATTGCAGATACATGGGTTGGAAAAGTTTTAGCAATGGTTATTGTAAACTGCCAAAATTGTCTACCTAGTGGCAGTTTTTCATGAATTTTGTGATGATTTTTGCAATTTTTTTTTAAAAATTGTTTTTGATGACAGTTATTACTTGCATTTAGTAGTAGTCTTGTAAATTTTTCTAAAAAAATTATTTTTTGTGGCAATGTTTTGTGAATTTTTGTAAAAAAGGTTTTTTGCGGCAATTTTTGTGTGCACTTAGCTGCAATTTTTGTGAATTTTTTTAAAAATTACTTTTGATGGCAGTTTTTGCGCATTTAATAGTGATTTTTGGGATTTTTTTTTAAATTGTGGTAGTTCGCATGCAATCGCCCCTAAAGGCATTTTTTTTGAATATTTTTATTTCTTGATTTTATTTTTTTATAGCTATTACTTTGGCATAAGAATAATTTACAATAAATCTATAGATTTTAATACAAAATAGTTAGTATTAAATTTTCATATTAATAATAAGAATTTAAACATTTTGTTTGTCAAATATTAGAAGTCATGAGTTTGAATGTAATTTGGTAATAATTCAAAAGTATACTTATCTAACAATACATATTTTAAGTTTAATTCTATATTCTCAAAATCACAATGATGGTGGTGCTTCATGACTGGCAGAGGAAGAACATCTTGCTTTCATAGTATGTCCACTTCTTACATCTAGTAGTTGCAAAAAAAACCATATATTTTTTTAAATTAGTTTCAAAATAATAACTTTAGCATCATCCTATAAAAAGCATAAAATTAAATTAGTTCCATCAACAATTCATGCAATTAACAAGAATAAAATAATGATTTCTACTTGTTCTGCCTTTAGCTGATATTTTCTATATATTATTTACCTCTTTTCTTATTCAATTCAATCCCCTAAGATGGATGAATCAGTTCAACAACATCTAAAGTTCGCTACAACCATCAAAACAAAATTTAAAATAATAACATATTGGTTCTTGTCATTTCTATGTTTATATGCTTCCTCATTCATATATACCTATGGTCTATGATTGCCCCTACAAACATTAAAATGGACACATTGCATCAGATAATAGACATAGTATTTTTTCTAAGCAAGCATGCAAGACACTTTTGCACTACAAAATATGTCTTCGCATTCTTAGAAATTAACAAGACCCACTTCAAATTAACAAGACATGTGCAAGGCATCAACAACAATAATAATCATCAACTATTTTAACAAGCAAATGCAGGGCATCAATAGCAATAATAATCATTAGCATGTAAATGTTTCACTTAGCAAACTCAGGCCTAAGGTTAGTGCATCTAGCAATTCGATTCATGATATGATCGACGGATTGAATTTTCATAACCACATTGATCATAATTAGATTTTTCATCAATCATACCAACAAAAATTTTGATCTCTACCTCACATTTTGACCAAATTGTGGCCAAATAGAGAATCAACTGCTACTATTGGTGATAGACATGTGGTCCTACGTTGAGTATACTTCACTACCAGAACCATTGGTTTTTAGCTGCTAGTTTTTCCAAAGCTTTGATCTTCTATGTAAATGTGAAGGAATGTGGGAAAAGCTTCATGTCTCATTGATCAATAGAGTCGCATAGGGTTATAGCTATAGTAACCAAAACTACATAGTCAATCCTAAAAGTTATATGTATGGTGGGAATTCAAGCAATTTGATGCCTTATGCTATACAAAGGCAACTAAATTGAGTTTAAGGATAATAATACAGCATATTGTGAAACAAATTATCAAATTTATCTCCTAAAATACATGCTAAACTTAGAAGTCCAATAGATTGAATGTACATAGTTTGAAAAGAAAAATTAAGTATAGGTAGTCACAACAAACCTCATCAAGTGATAAATATGAATAATCAAGTGAAAATAATGGGCGTTGGAGTGTTGTTTGGACTAGCTTTTGTGTTGCCAACATCAGAAGGTTGCAAGAATTATAATAGAATCATTGAGAAATGAAGAAGGCAATAATCAAGTATATTAAGTTTATTTGATAGAAAATGATGTATATTAAGTTAAAACATAGATTCTCCATCCAGTAAAAAAAAATCAGATTGCATTACCTAAGGGTCCCAAAAGTGTAGATCTTGCCCTATTTATGTTTATAAAAATACTCTTTTTGAAGTGGAATTGGATTTTTGTTGCACAAGGTTTTTCAGTGAATTTCTATTAGAAGACAAAGATAATATTGAAGTTACTAGTATTCTTAGGAATTCAATTTCAATTAATCAAATTAAACAGTTTAATAATTAAAGATCATAAATATAGTTAATTAAAATTATAGCAAAATTCATAGATGCATTTAGATTAGAATGGTACTAATGTAGTGGGATATTAGAATACCAAAATGTAAAAAATATAAAGTGCATAATGATAAATCAATAACACCAGGATTTTAAAGTGGTTTAACTTCACTTGAAACCACAAATGAAATCTACATCCATTAGATCAATCCTCAATCGGATGATCTCTTTTATTAACTACAATAGGATTTTAATTGGGCTCTTGAATAACTAGTTTTCAATAAGATTTACACTGGGCTCTCATAAAACCTATAGATACAATAATGCTGCACTTTCAGTTTAATTGTACTTAACCTTACAACTAAAAAAAGATGCAAGGGAAGATCAACCTCTTCCTTGTATCTCCAGTTTCTAATTAACCTCAGAAACCTAAAAACAATCAAGAATTGGGTGAAAGAAAACAATACCAAAAGCGAGATGAATATCTCAATTAACTAACTATGTAATTTTCACAAAATGTGATGCAAGCTGTTATCAAATGTGATTGTGAGAGGCAGAGTTAGATCAGATGAAGCATAAGAATTCTCTTTATTTTTTACACTTTAAAAATGTGAGAAGACTAAAAACTCCGTTGTGTTGAAATGAGATGAAAACTATTTATAGTGTGATATCTGACTTTTGAAAAATAACTAATTTTTTGATCTTAAATCAATTTGTGAATCAATTCAGAGCAGTTATAGCCAACTAATCGATTTAGCTTATGAAGATCATAAAGAAGTTCTTCACTAAATTGATGATGAATAATTTAGCCTTTAGTTTAAAAAGGTTGTAAATCAATTATCTAATCGATTCAAAATATTTTCCAATGTTTCCATAAAAGCTTTTTCAGAAACTTTTGTTCATGAATCGATTTGTGAATTGATTCAAGTACATTCCACAAGATTTCTTGTATGAATTGATTCGTGAATTGATGGACATAGTAAAAAATAGTTTTTATAAAAATTTAATTAGTGAGAATGCATAGAAAATAGTTAGAAAATATTTGTTTTAAACCCATTTCATTTAATTTATTTTTACCTCAATTTAGCTATTTTTTAGAAAAATATTTGGATTAAAAACTGATTAGAACACTTACAAAAGATCTTATAAAAATCGATAAACCCTAAAACTAGGTGGATCTTTTGATATCTTGAATATTATTTAATCAACTTTAAGTCTGTAAAATGAACAAACATTTAAGAGTATATAGTTAGATCGTGACATCAAATAAAATTATTTTTTAACATTAAAATTGAAGAAGACATGATAGCAAGGCTAATAATCTCCCCCCTTTTTGATGGTGATAAATAATTTTAGATAATAATCAAAATATGCATACAATGAGAATTTTAGATGAGGGTTTTTATTTTACTCCCCATTTTAAATTTTTATTCTCCCTTATCTAAAATCCCATCTATTTCCCTTTGAGATCTTATCTAAAATCTCACTTCTCCCCCTTTTGGCACATTAGAAAGCAATAGTGCCTTATTAAAATAACAAGATATAAAATTCAATCTACAAAATAGGGGTAAAGGGATTAAAGGAATACAAAAAAATAATATTTAATTTTATTTTGTTGCTAATCTCTTCCTAAAGTAATGATTCTACTTAATTTTAGACTTAAATGCATGAATTATTTTATTTATGCATGTTTCAGGTCTTGAATTGATTCTAGAATCAATTCGAGAAGTGTGAATAATAGTGTGAGAAATTTTGGAACAATCATTGCAAGTTTGAAAATCTTGATAAATCGATTTGAACAAGTTTGAATCGATTGATGAATCAATATAGATAGGACTAAATCAATTTATTTAGTTTGATAAACATTTTAAAAGGTTTGATTTCTTCCCGAAGGTTGGAAAAATGGTTTGAATCGATTTGTGGATCGATTCATAGTGTAAAATTTTAAGTCTTGAATTGATTTGTGAATCGATTCAAAAATTCTCAAAAAACCTAGAAAAATTTGAATCGATTTAGGATTTGATTTAGAGCGTCTTGAAATCAATTTTCATGTAGTTTTGCTCCAAAACTCTTAACATGTGATATAATGATCACCATTAATCAACATAACTCAAATTTTACCATAAATTTCATATTATGTACCTACAAAACAAACTTAAGAAAACTTTGATGCCTAAGTTAGAATTTGCAAGATACAAATCAAATAAACATAATCAAATACAAAACTTAAAATAAAAAATATTGAATGTTGGTCATTTTAGACCATTTGAGATCATTTTCCAAGGGGTTTAACATTCCTAATTCTCTTTGTATGAACACAAATCATTTTCATCCAAAGGTTCTATAAAAATATCAGCTAATTGAAATTTAGTTTGTACAAATTCAATAGAGATGTCACCTCTTTGAGCATGATCCCTAATTAAATGATGTCTAATTTAAATGTGTTTAGTTTTAGAATGCATGATAGGATTCTTAATTAGGTTCGTAGCACTAGTGTTATCACACATTATGGGAATCTTGTCAAATTCCAAGCCATAGTTTGAAAGTTGTTACTTTATCTAAAGAATTTGAGCACAACAACTCCCAACTACTATGTATTCTACTTTGGCAGTTGATAGTGCAACATTATTTTACTTTTTACAGGACTAAGAGACTAGAGAGTGACCTACGACCTGGCATACTCCATTAGTACTTTTTCTATAAGTTTTACTACTTACATAGTTTGCATCTGAATAACCTATAAGATTACAAGAATTTCATTTTGGATACCATAAGTCTAGATGTTTTGTTCCTAATAGGTATCAAAAAATCCTTTTCACAGTTGAAAATGTGATTCTTTTGGTTGTGTTTGATATCTAACACAGAGACAAACAATAAGCATGATATCAGGTCTACTTGTAGTCAAATAGAGTGGGCTTCCTATCATACCTCTAAATAAAGTAAGGTCAATATAATAACCTTTTACATTAGAATCTAATTTTAGAGTTGGACTCATAGGGGTTCCTATCGATTTACAACTATCAAACTTGAACCTCTTAAGCAAATCCACTGTGTACTTTGTTTGACATAGGAATGTTCCATTTGTACATTTCTTAATTTACAGTCCAAGAAAGAAAGTTAACTTTCCCATCATAGACATTTCAAACTCACTCTACATTAACTTGGAAAATTTTCCACATAAGGAATCATTAGTAGAACCAAAGATAATGTCATCAACATACACTTGAACAAGCAAGATATCTTTTCCTTTATTTTTTCTAAAAAGTGTTGTTTCAACTTTGCCTCTTCTAAAGCCTTTTTGAATAAAAAACTTACTTAATCTATCATACCAAGCTCTAAGAGCCTATTTAAGATCATATAAGGGTTTTTGAAGCTTATAAACATAATCTACATAGAGGTGATCCTCAAAACTAGGAGGTTGCTAAACATACACCTTTTTTAGTATGTAACCATTCAAAAAATGCACTGTTCACATCCATTTGAAAAAGTTTAAAATTTCTTGAACAAGAGTATGCCAATAACTTCCTTATGGCTTTTAATCTAGCTATTAGAGCAAAGGTTTCATCATAATTGATTTCTTCCTCTTGATTATAACCTTTTGCAACTAAACGGGCTTTATTTCTAATGTTCACTTTATTTTCATCTAGTTCATTCCTAAAAACCCAGCATATTCCTATAATAGTATGATCATCAGGTTTTGGCACAAGAGTCCAAGCTTGATTTCTTTTAAACTAATTCAACTCTTTATGCATTGCCAAGACCCAATTTTCATCTATTAAGGCTTCATTAATGTTCTTAGATTCAAACTAGGACACCAATGCTGAGTGATTGTAAAAATTCTTTAAATTGCTACATGTTACTTGTTGTGATGTTTCTCCAATGATTTGATCCCTTGGATGGCTTTGCATGAACTTCCATTGTTTTGGTGTGCAAGGTTCTGAAGTGTCCTATTCAACAGTGTCATCCTCTTTCTGATCTACATTTGTTTTCTTTTATTGATCTCCTTGTTGGTTTATATTTTGGTCAGAGAATAGTAGATTTTCTTGCTCATTCTCTTCCTCTATAGATCTATCAACACTTAAGGTAGATTTATCAAAGACAATATGTATAGATTCTTCGATGTTCAAAGTCCTTTTGTTAAAGATATGAAAGGCTTTGTTAGATGGAGAATATCTAATAAAAATTCCTTCATCAGATTTAGCATCAAATTTATGTAAATTATCTTTGCCATTGTTATGAACAAAGCATTTACAAGTGAAAACATGAAAATGTGATATGTTAGGCTTCCTTCCATGATAGAGTTCATAGGGGGTTTTGTTTAAAATTGGTTTGATTAGAACTCTATTCAATATGTAGCATGCAGTGTTTACTACATCAACCTAAAAGGATTTTGGAAGGGGGCTTTTTCTCAATATGGTTCTAGCCATCTCTTCCAAGCATATGTTTTTCTTCTCAACAACACTATTTTGTTGAGCAGCTCTAGGTGCTGAGAAGCTATGGCTTATACTATTTGCCTAATAGAAACCAGTAAAGTCCTTATTCTCAAACTCTCCTCCATGATCACTTCTGATATTTAAAATAGAATACCCTTTTTGGTTTTGAATCACATTTGCCGGCCTTTTAAAGGCTTCAAATGTGTGACTTTTGAGTGATAAAAATAGGATTTATGTAAACTTTGAATAGTTATCTACAATCACAAAGACATAGAGGTTTCCTTCATGACTTTTGATTCTAGATGGACTAATCAAGTCCATGTGAAGTAAATCTAGAGGTTTTGTAGTTGAAACGATGTTTTTAGATTTAAAAGAGGACTTTACTTGTTTCCCTTTCTGGCACGCATCATATATCTTATCCTTAGTGTAGTTTAATTTTGGCAATCCTAGCACTAGGTCCTTTTTAGAAATCTTTCCAATGACATCCATGTTGGTGTGTCCAAGTTTTTTATGCTAAATCTATGAGTCATTATTAATACTAACCAAACAAGTGAAATCTAAATTTGATTATGAGGCAAGAGATATCAAGTAGATATTGTTAATCCTACTACGTACTAGCTAACCTATTTGTCATTGTTGTTTGTGACTAAGCATTTATTTGAATTGAAGATTACTTGGTTTCTCTTGTCACAAAATTGACTAATACTAAGCAAGTTATGCTTAAGACCTTCTACAAACAACACATCATCAATGAAACAATTTGGCAGTTTACCAACTCTACTAATACCTTTTACTTTACCTTTAGCATCATTACTAAAAGTAACTTTATCTCCTATTATTTGTGTGAGAGATATAAATTGATTCTTGTTTCCTATCATATGGCATGAACAGTCACTGTCAAGAAACCATAGATTGCTCTTGTGTCTCCAACAGACCTGTAAATTAGCAATAACACTTGCATTTGTGGTACCTAAAAAGTCTTGCATCCAAATGTGTTAGCAGACATAACAAATTTTCTATAAGAGGTAAGTGTTTTGGGTAGCCAAACCAATTTCTCTTTAGGCTTCAACACATATTTACCATTTCTATAAGGACAATGCTTAATATGATATCCCTTTTGATTGCAGTAAAAACATGTAATATGTCTAAATTTTCTATTTGGCTTAGCAGTTTTAGAACTCCTCTTTGATTTCATCTTAGTTTGCTGTCTAAATCCTAAACTAGATTTGTTTTGAAAAGCAATTTGATTTTGTAACGTGTCATTTAGTCTCATTTTGCTGTTTGTGAAACCATGTAAGGCTTTGGTCAATGTGTCTATCTTAGATTTGTAAATTTCACATTGGTCACGAGCTTTATTTTCACTTAAACCTTTTTTAACTAGATCATACAAATCATTTTTTTTTTTTTCAATCTACTGAATTTTTTCAAGTAAGGCTTCTTTTTATACTCTAGCTTGTTTTAAATCTTTCTTAGCCTTTTTCAAAACATCATACAACTCTTCATACAAATCATTAGTATCATCATTAGCTAAGTTAGATTCATAATCACTAGAATAGTTATCAATAGAATTAAGTTCATCTCTAAAGTAAAATAAGGATTAGTTGCTAAATACCTCATTTTCATCATTAATTTTGGCCATGAGGTAGAGGAGTGCGTCTTCCTCTATTTCTTCTTCTTCCTTTCCAAATTCAGCTAATTCATCATCCAAAAATGCTAAGTTTCCTTTCTTGAATGTCACCTTTCTTTTCAAGAATATTGGAAAATCTGGTTTAAAGTGTCTCAATTTTTTGCATTCATAGCATGTAAAAGTGTATGGGAAACTCTCTTGCTTATTTTTGTTTTGATTCCTTTTTTGTGGAATAGGTTTCCTCTTTTCCTTATTCCTCTTTTATCTTAGAACTTTCTACAACTTTTTACTTAGGAGTGTCATTTGATCTTGCTCATCAGCTTCTTCATTAGTGTTAGACTCCTCATCATCACTTTCAAATGATTTTGTAACCTTGAGTGCAAGAGTTCTTTTCTTTTTGTCATCTTTATTTTTTTTTATATATCTTCAGCTCGAATTCATGCTCTTCTAAATTCCCATAGAGATTTTGAATTGCTGGCATCCCTATCTTTAGTGATTCTTTTATTGCTGCCACTTTTGGCTACCATTCTTCAGTAAGAAATCTTAGGATTTTATAAATAAATCTGCATTTTCAAAGTTTCTTCTAAGAAACAAAATCTGATTAGTTGTAGTAGTAAATCTTTAGATGAGGTCTCTAATTGATTCACTCTCTTTCATTTTAAACATTTCATATTCAAACACTAACACATGCACTTTGGATGCTTTAACCTGAGTTATGCCTACATGTGTTACTTTTAAAGTATCCCAAATCTGTTTATCAGTAGTGCAATTAGAGATCCTTTCATATTCATTAGGTGTAAGTGAGTTGAAAATTAATCCATTTAACTTTAGAGGCAAGAAAGCGCTTCTTCCTTTCTTCTTCTGTCCATAAAGATTTTGCTTTAGGTTCTAGAACTCCATTTATCAGTATTTATGGGGGATCATAACCATTTTCTATAATTTTCCACATGTCAATGTTAATTGCTTTAATAAAGTCTCCAATCTTTTGCTTCCAATAAGTATAGTGATGTTCACTAAAACTTGATGGCTTGTTCAATAGTGGACATTTAGGCAACAATATAAAGCTTGAATCCATTCTCTTTAAGAAAATAAAGAGTATCAAGAGCCAAAACTCTAATATCAACTGATGGTCTCAAAAGTGCAAATTTTACCCTATTTACATTTGTAAAAATACTCTTTTTGAAGTGGAATTGAATTTTTGTTACACAAGATTTTTTAAGGAATTTCTATTGGAAGATAAAGATAATATTGAAGTTACTAATATTGTTAGGAATTCAATTTCCAATCAATCAAATTAAATAGTTTAGCAATTAAAGATAAAAACATAGTTAATCAGAATTATAGCAAAATTTAGATATGCACTTAGATTAGAATTGCATCAATGCAACAGAATATCAAAAATACCAAAATACAAAAAAATATAAAGTGCAGAAAGATAAATCAAGAAGATCGGAATTTTAAAGTGGTCCAACTTCACTTGAAACTATAGATGAAGTTTTATATCCACTAGATCAATTCTCAACTAAATGATCTCTTTTATTAATTACAACAAGATTTTAAGTGAACTCTTGAATAACCAATTTACAATAAGATTTACACTGGGCTCTTATAAAACCTATGGATACAATAACACTACACCTTTATCTTTTGTAATCAACCTTACAACTAAAATAGATGCAAGGAAAGATCAACTTCTTCCTTGTATCGCCAATTTTTAATCAACCTTAGAAATATAAAAACAATCAAGAATTGAATAAAAGAAAACAATACTGAAATTGAGATGAATATCTCAATTAACTAACTGTGTAATCTTCACAGTATTTGATCCAAACTATTAATCAAATGTGATTCTGAGAGATAGAGTTAGATCAGATGAAGCACAAGAATTCTCTTTGAAAATTTTTCATGCTTTGAAAGTGTGAGAAAATTGAAAATTCTGTTGTGTTAAAATGAGATAAAAATCTATTTATAGTGTGATAACTGACTTTTAAAAAATAACTTAATTTTTTGATCTTGAATCAATTTAAGAATTGATTGAAAATGGTTATAATCAACTAATCAATTTGTGAATCAATTCAGCTGATGAAGATCATGAAGAAATTCTTCACTGAATCAATGCATGAATCGATTTATCCCCTGGTTTAAAAAGGTTGGAAATCAATTATCTAATCAATTCAAAATATTTTCTAATGTTTCAGTTAAGGCTTTTTCAAAAACTTTTGTTCATGAATCAATTTGTAAATTGATTTGAGTACATTCCACAAGATTTCTTGTATGAATTGATTCATGAATCAATTTACATAGTAAAAAATAATTTTTATAAACATTCAACTTGTGAGAATAAATAAAAAACATAGTCAGAAAATATTTGTTTTAAACTCATTTTATTTGATTTATTTCTACCTTAGTTTAGCTATTTTTAGAAAAATATTTGGATTAAAAATTGATTAGAACACTTGTCCTATAAAAATCAATAAATCCTATGACTAGGTGGATCTCTTGATATCTTGAATATTACTTGATCAACTTTAAGTTTGCAAAATGAGCAAACACTTAAGGGCATATAATTAGATCTTGACATTAAATAAAATTGTTTTTCAACTTCAAAACTAAAGAAAACATGATAGCAAGACTCACATTACCAAGATTGGGATGAAGTAACTTCATAAATTACCGTGCATCATCAAGCTTCTGCAGAAAACAAATAGAGGTTGCATGTAAATACCCATCCATTCTATTATAGTTGATGAGGCATTGGCATGTTTGCTAACAATCCAATTTTTGCAAGACACAAACAGAATGGGAGGGAGCTAACAAAGACAAATGCAAAAAGTGGAAATACGCAACCTATTGTATTTTCTTGATAAAAAAAAATTATCTCTTAACTGAGACAAATGAATTCCAATTTGGACACTTCTTGAAGGCAATACACATTTTGACATAAACAAAACATGAAAATAAAGTATCAAAATAAAATACAACAACCAACCTGGAAAACAAAAATGTGAAGGCGACAAGATAAACAATAGCCATGCCACGGACCAGGCGCCAAATTGCAGGATGTGGCCTTATAAGAACCCTGGATGAAGCCAAAAAGAGGGAAATTAGAGAAGAAATTAAGTTGAACCAAAAACCTAACTGTCAAATGACATATTGCTCCTCTATCATCATTGCCTACTCCATAAAACTCGATAATCAAAAATATTTAAAACTGTATTCATACCCAGTTGATATGTGATATAAAGTACAGTTTCACTGACGTGTGCCTATCATTGAACAAAACTAAAGCAGTAGAATTATCCCTTATCTTCAGCTAGTTCCAAAACTTCTCCTCTAGTCCCCCCACCCCCCAAAAAAATGAAAGGGACAAATTTTAAATACTTATGTTTTTTCTAGTCATCCAATGTACTCAAAGCAGCAACAGATTCTCACTTTGCTCACTCAAAGCAGCAACATATTTCCACTTTGCTCACAAAATTTAAAACTAACCAACCAATAGAATATGGGGCCTTAACGTGATTAAGAAAATCTGTAAGCCAATTGCATTATTCTCTTCCTAAATAAAGTCTGAAATAAAATTCTTAAAAATAGCATCTTTCAGAATAGGAAATCAAATTAAATTTGTCATCCCCTTCCTAGATGTAGGCAAAACAGTAATCCATATATATATATATATATAAAGTTCCAAGTGCAGGTACGACATTAAAATAGAACCAGCAAGGCAACACTAAAGACTTGAGACCTCATTTTATCAGATATACCAGACAACCATATTAATATATTGAAGAACAGAACAAAATTAGGAATGTATAACTCAATTGTGAAAGAAGTAAACAAACACTACAAAGTATCCAGAACATACGTCAAGGGAGCTTGCAGCAGGCAATAAGCAAGAAAAATTGCAATCATTGCCCAGACTCCCTTATAGGAAACAATTACAATGGTATTAAATAAAAAGTTCAAACAAAATATTAAGCATGATGAAAAAATATGTACACTAATTTGTACCAAATAGACAAAATCTTTTAACAGAGGTAACAAGATCACCGAACACATTTCTTTCTGGATCAAGTGCTCCACTTGCCCAACTGGCATATGCATAATAAATAACAATTTAAGTGGAGCCAAAAAATTATCAAATTTATCAAAGAAAAAATTCCTGAGAAGGTAAAAGTACACCAATATCCTGTTTGGCAATAACTATTCCAACAAAGCACTCACATAAGAAAGCAAGCACCAATAAGTAACAATGTAACTGTAAGTGTGTGTGTGTGTGTGTGTATATATATATATATATATGCATGTGTGTATATAGTTTTCTGGAGTTTCCATTTTAGGTTTTTAGGAAGCATTTTTTAGTTTCACAATGACACAAACACCGCATAGGGATATCACATGGTTTCATTCAAATCTAGTTAGATGCTAAATTGACATATCCCTAAGTCTTTCCATTTTAGATAGATTCTTAATCATAACAATAAAGAAATTTAATTATTACACATGCACCTACAAAAGTCAATGAAATTAGCCAGCAACATTTTAACCTAATGCCATCCTTTAGGCTAATGGACCGCCAACACATAGGACACTTGAAGCTTCTATAACACTTATAAATAAAATCAATCACAAAAGCTTAAAAGATATCTTATAAAAGAAAAACATACTGATGGCATATGTAGAAAAGAACCTTTAGGAGACATCAAAACAAACACTATGAAAGCAAACTTAGAAAATTGTCAGGTCCCACAAATAGGTAGATAAAAACGTGATGAACAGTTTATATAGTGGAAATAACTTTGGATCTTGCCCCTATCTCGT
>JANHAO010011734.1:0-16798 GCA_026873985.1 Saraca asoca | reverse complement strand
CATGGGATTGTTTACTCACTGAGTTTCTGTGAAACTCACCCCTCTCCTTTCCATGTTTTTCAGATTCAGAAGCTTCTCTAGATTTTCATTCAGTGCACTACCTCCCATGGAGATTGAAAGGTATAATATGGTGATGTGATATGGCAGTTGGATAGGAATGCATATGCATGTGTTGTAAAGGTTGTCTGGATGCCCAGTAGAACATAATTTGTGTAAACCTGGGCCACTGTGCGTCTATTATTTATTTATACAGGTTGATTGGGCATGTAGCCTTTTGTATTTTGTATATAGCCATGTGTCCGGGTGTCCAGAAAATAGAGGAAACTCTGCCGAATTTTTGGTAGAAATTATAAATTTATATTGAATGAATAATGGAAAATTGTGCATTGGTGTTATGGTTGTATTTGCATGGTAAGGCTTGTAGGAGGTTATCTGAAGGAAAGGGATTCCTGATAGTGACTTCCTATGCCGATCACATGCCTAGAATTGGGTCGTGATAGTTTTATTCACCTAAAGTATTGGAATAAATTTTTCTTTGCTAATATTCACTAGTGGGTTGAATATAATTAAGAATGATTTTTCTGAAACCAAATATAGGAATTGGAACATCAACTTTGGTTTTACGAGCTTGCCTCTATGGAATAGTATAATAAAATTATTTTTGAAGATATTGATGATTGCAAAGGTGAATTGGTGTTGGAAGTACATAAAAGAGTTGATAATTTTATATTTGTTGAGATTACTTTGAAATCTGTAGGCTTAAAATCAGGCATAGATTTTGATGTTACTTCGTGTTAGTTGCCTTTTAAGCCGTGGTGGATTAAAATTAATTTTGATAGTGCTTGTATTAATAAAGGCTAAATTTCTACTTATGGTGGAGTGCTTAGAGATAGCTCGAGTCAATGGCTTTAAGCTTCATTGCTTATTTGGGTCTAGTGGTGTTATTTTTGCTATGCTTTTAGGAGCTTTATATAGTCTACAGTTGGCTTGGAATTGTGGTTTTAGAAAAGTTTGGTTGGAGGTTGACTTTTTAGAGGCTCTTGCCTTAATAGAACATGGATGTGATTCTCATCATGTTCACACTATGTTGATTTCTAAAATTATGGATTTCTTGGAAAGTGACAATTTGTACAACTTTCTTATGCTTATAAAGATCAAAGTTATGTTGTAGACTATCTTGCAAAGAAAGGTTTGAAGATGCCTCCTGGATATAAGGTGTTTTCCATTCCATCTACTACTTGTATCTCCTTCCTTCATGAGGAGTTAACTTTGTGTAACTTCTCTTAGACTTTGCCTTCGCTTAAAAAAAAAATGAAATGTAGGTATAAATGCACATATAAAGGGAGTAACCTATCCACTCACAATTTCTTAAGCTTAATTAGGCATTCCAAGGGCATCATGTTCTTTAAGCTTTAAAGGTGTGTATTAGGCTTTTCAACCTCCTTAAGTTTATAATATCTTAAGAGTAAGGTCCCTTAATTAAGATATCAAAAACACTTAGAATAAACCATTTTACCTAATACCCCAACTTATTTTCTTACACCTAAAACTTGAACACTTTATTTTATTAATTAAGTAGCATAGCTAAACTTCTATATCTTAAATTTGGCCTACAATCCTTATAACCATTATAGGCATAATTTTAATATATTCCTTTAATTTAATACTGATCCCATTTAATAAGAAATCCATTAATTAACTCAACCAAAAATTGAATCCTAAGTTCTATCTCTTCATAGTTAATCATAACGATAACTTAAGCCTTAAATTATATAACTTAGAAGGATTAAATGCAGAATTTTACCCTAAAAGAAGCTTTAGTGCATCGAGATCAATGTGGGGGTTGTGTTGTTCCCTTATATGTACAATTAAAATTGATTTTGCCCTCAGAATTGTACTCTTTTAGCTCAACGGTGAATTCTTGATTTATTATGTTAATGATTCAAATGAATTAATTGAAAATGCAAAATTATTTGTAGTATAATGAGTGAATAGATTGTAGAACATATGCAGTGTTATTTATGTAGCAAAAATAGAAATGTGTAGTAAAGATAAATTTAAGATATAGATTTTTAAAGTGGTTTAACTTGAATTGAAACCACAATTCAAGCCTACTTCATTGATGATTGATCCTCAACCGAATGATCAATTTATGAACTACACATGGGATTTAGCCAGACTCCTATCAACCAATTCATACACAAGACATTAATAGGTTTCTTGCTAATCTATAGAATATAAGATTTACTATAGGCCCTTAACCACCTATACAATACAAGAACTTTAAACTAGGCTTCTTGCCAACCTAGAGACAATTTACTTTACACCTATAACTAAGATGCAAAGGGAAGATTAAACTCTTCCTTTGTATCTCTAACTTCTAATTACCTAGAAATCACAAAATTAATAGAAATAGAAGTTAGGTATACAATACTGCAATTGAGATGTAGATCTCAATTATCTAGGGTGAATTCTTCAGTTGATTTGATCCAAGATGCCTTTAGTTGATCAAATATGATGAGGTAGATTGAAATATGGTTTAGCTTTTTTCCTCTATGTTTTTCATAGTTGAGAGAATATGGAAATCATGTAAAACTTATGTGTTGAAATAAGGAGTGAGGGTATTTATAGTTGCTGTAATAGTATTTGAAAATAACTGATTTTTAGTTCTTGAATTGATTTAGGAATTGATTGGTAGCAATTATAATTAACTAATAACTAATTAATCTATTTGTGAATTGATTCAGGAATTGGTTGGTAGCAGTTATAACTAACTAATAATTGACTAATCAATTTGTGAATTAATTCAGCTTATAAAAATCACAAAGACATTCATGACTGAATCGATGCATGAAATGATTACCCTCTGTGTAAAAAGATTTGTGAATCGATTGCATAATTGATTCGAAACATTTCCCAATGTTTTGGCAAAAACATTTTTCATAACATTTCTTCTTGAATCAATTATTGAATTAATTCAAGTACATTTTCACAAAGTTCTTCATGAATAGATTTGTGAATCGATTCACACAGTAAAAAAAAGTTTTTCAAAAACTTGTACTCATGAAAAATCATTTAAAAACATTTTGAAAAATATTTTAATCTACCTCATTTCACTTGATTTATTTCTACCTCAATTTAGTTTTTAACAAAATTACTTAGATCTAATTAAGTGAAGAATACACTTATAAAAGATCTTATAAAATCAAATAATAACTCAGTCTAAAGTTAATCTCTTGATATCTTTATTGTTACTTAATCATCAATTTTTGATCTGCAAAATAAACAAATACTTAAAAGTATACTGTTAGATCATAAAATTATTTTTTAACACCAAAACCAAAGAAAATATTATTAGCAAGGCTAACAGGTTGAACTGATGTCCTAGTTGATTCGGTCAGCATAGTAAGGTTAGAGCATAATTTTCTATGTGCTATATAGTAGCAGGTTTCGTCATGGCTCTACTGTGTATGGTGAGCTTCGGCAACTCAGTGGTGACTTTTAGTCAATGTTAGGCTAAATAAGGGAAGAGTTACTACAGCACCTTGGGCCATTAGGTGCTAATCGAAAAGTTTTGCTACTCAACACACCAGTCGATGGGGGGAATGGTGTAATGTCGATTAGGCTAAGGATGTAATGGTTGTGAATTGTATTCATTGGATAAGAAAAATATAAATGCTAAGGCTGGGCAAGGTTTCGCTTTCTAGATTTTGTGAAAAATAAGAAAGGGAAATTTCATTTTTTAAGAAAGAGAGCCAAGTCTGATAAGTGCTAGTCTTCTTTTCTTTTAAATTATTCTAAATTATGTTAAAAAATAAAAAATAAATGAAATTAGTTAAATTTATTTATTTTGAACTTTGAATGGTAGGAAGTTATTCCTAATGTTATTTACACATTTATTTATTTATGTATTTTGATTTTTGATTGTAAGTAGTTGTTTCCAGTGTTATCTACATAATAATCTAGATAATACATTTAAAAATAAAATTAAAAGTAAATAAATTTAAATTTATATAAGTAAATAAAGTAAATAAGTCTATGCCTTTCGTCACCTTTGCAACCACTTCGTCTTCCCTATTCTTATCATGCCCATGCTTGAAGAAAACTTAGACAATGAATTGAAAGCTAATAGTCATAAGAAGTGGGTTTTTCTTTAGACATTAAAACCTTATCAACTTGAAATTTGCTGGGTGTTTGGTTTAGTAAATGTTTTGGAATTCAAATTTTTTTAGATTCAAATTTAAATATTTTTGGTTTGGTATATAATGAATAATCTTCCATATTCTGGATTTTTTATTTTCTATTTCAAATTTTAAATTGAATCACTATCTTCACTCTATCTTTCTTTTCATTCATTTTTCAAGTCTTTGATTTTTCATTGTTATGTTTATGGAAACATAATAAACTATGAGTGAGCCAAGAAGTAATGAAGGAATCAAAAGCTAATAGCATTAGAACTATAGTTCACAAAAAATAAGGCATTTCACACTTAGCACTGTTGCTATTCATCTTCAACTGTAATTGATTCAAAATTTCTACGCTAGCCTTTGCAAGCTTTTTGGTCAAGTTAAGGTAAACATTTCTTCATCCATGCATTGATTTTATGATGTATTTGCTCAAGAGGGTCGAAACCATGTATTACACAATTTATTTGCTGAAATCAATAAATTTTTTGTTTGAAATGTTTTCTAGATTTTTTATGTTCATGATCCCTATTCTTGTCTTTTTTTGTACCTAATGATTGTTCATTTGAGTTCAAATTTGCCAGGAAAAGCTATAATGAAGCCAATGAGCAAGGGGAATACCATAAGCCAATACATTTAGCTTTTAGGCTTAATATTGATTTGTATGTTAAAGTCTCTCATATTATTATTCTGACTTGAACTACTAATGTACTATGAATTATTAATTCATATAGAAAAATGACTTACTTTGTCAATTGAAGAATTTCTATCTTGAGATAAAGGATAGGGTTAGTTTTTATCTTTGTTATTTGTTGATTTGTTGTTATTCAAGAGACTAATTATTCATCTTTTGTAGAAAAATAGTTCTTTCATGTATTCATTAGTAGAAAGGATGATCTATATAGTTTGTCACACCATCCTCTGTAAGTTCCTCTTTCTTTTCTTTTTTCTTTGCACAAATAATATACACTTTAATAACATTTAGGTATCTAGCTTTTGGATTATTTCATCCAGAATCAAACTAAATTTTTGTTCATTTCAATACTATATACTTATGATACTATATAAATTGATTTAGAATGACAAAACTTGATGTATTATTTGTTCGTGTATTAAGCATGACACTTGTCTGGGATAATCTAAAATACTCTGTATTTTGAAGTATTTACTCTCTCTATTGAAGGGTTCTTATAATAGTATGATAATTGTTAGAAAGAAATGGGAGAGGTGATGAACGCAATTTATACATATTTTATATGTCTTTTATACTTAGGCTTTTATCATGATTTTGTGCTAAATTAAATACTTGTAATTGGTTTCTTGATTTGGTCAGTATTGGAGTTTAATAGGATTAATTCAATAATTTGGCATTGTTTCAAATTTTTAGGTGTATCTAAAATTAATTTTGATAATAAAATAGTTTTAAAAATTCAAAAAAGGGTAATTTAAAATTTTCAAAAATGTTGGAACTGTAAATTTGGAGACACGAAGTATTCGAATGAGATAGAAATAGATTATATGAATTTAAGGAACCTTCAAGAGATTTAAATTACCAATATGAATGCTAATGGAATGAAATTCGTGTTAACAGGAAATTAATTTATGGAAAACTTCAGAAGGATCGATATTAAGGCTACCAGTGCTTAGCAAATGTAAAATTATAACTATTACAAAGGCAATTAGTATAGTTAATTTGTGTTAAAATTTCATGGCTGTTGGTGATAGGAAAGTTTATCAAATTGGAACTTGAAATTTAGAAGATAGGAAAGCTAATTAAAAATAAAAAAGTCAAAGACTTAAGTTGACTTTTTCTTTTCCTATTTTGTCTCTCCTTGGTCGATTAATTGTCTTTTTCTTTAGCCTATCTTCGGTTGCTACCCAAGCAAAATTTCTTCTTAACTTACACTCTTTTTCTATCTCCTTGTAACTATCTTTCTCTCTCTTTAAGTAAGTATTTATTCTTCCATGTTATTTTCTTATTTTTACAGTTGATTTTTTTCTTTTTCTTATTCAAATTGATACCAAGATCTTGTTAATTCATGGAGAAAAACTTGAATTATGAATTTTTGAAATCCACAGTCACTATTCATGATACTATTCAATCTATGAATCAATATGATTTTTTTTAGTGTTTTAGAGCTTGAATCTGTTATATATAGATTGTTTTGTTGCATTGGAACTATAATTTGATTATATATGATTAGCTGAAGAAAGAAAACTTTAGAAAAATCTGAAAGCCAATATGCTTTTCTTTTCGTTCTTGAAGAGTATAAAAGATTTTATGAGACCAGTTGTGATTTCTTATTGTAGCTATCAAGGTGAGTAATTCTTATGTTTCTTGGGAATTATGATGCATTTGCTGCTTATGATTTATTGAATGGTGATACAAGTTGAAGGAAATGGACATTTATGATTTTGTGATAAAGCTTGAGTTTGAATGGATGGATGGATATAATGGTTAGACCTCTATTGGAATAACTGAGTTTTATGCATGTTTAAGTGTCCAAAATGTATTGTGTTGAATTTCTATGAGGTGGTTCAGAATTGCAAGTTATTTCCCTATTTTTCTATTATTATTCCTGCATTCCTAGATCGATTGAGTTGGATCCTAGTTTTTTTGAACTGAACCCGCAATCATGCTCGTAGCCATAGAGCAATATTATAGTTTGGTGTCTTAAGATTCGAATTAAAATTCTAGTTATTTTCTCATGATTCAAATCTATCATTCATAATTTTGCTTCCTTGATTTTGATCGTGATTATATTTAGACTTCTTAAAGGGTTTAGGTTTTGATGAGCAGACTCACAATTACAACTGAATTTCCTTATGTCAAATCGATCCTTTCCTATTTGAATACTACGATTTTAATCACGATCCTACTTGAAATTCATCCACAATCATGCTTATGATTCTGATTGTATCTCTAGAATTTTATACTCCTTTCAGCCTAAAAATTCACATTTTTCTAAGAAATTCTTGAATTCCCTTTGGACTAATCTTATATGAACCCCAATTAATTCAAGTATAACAATTAAGAAACTCCAAGAGAGTAACTCATAAACCAATATTAATGAATATAATTATTGTATATAGATAATTCCATGATAGCAATATTGATAATTGTCATAATAGTGAGATTGAAATATGTGATTATAAGGATATTGAAATTCATGATACATGTGATTGAATTTGAGATTAAATACAAATGTGTAATTGATCATTAAATCAATGGTATTGTTTATAGTTGAGAATGTTCTTATGAGACATGAGGTGAATTGTAATTAATAATGATAAAATGCAAATGATGATTATGGAATGATAATTGATGATGATGAGATGTGTTTGATAAGATGAGATAGGGAAAAAGAATTGAATCTCGAATCCTCGTGTTGCAATATGGAGAATGGTATAAGGCAGAAGCCTAAAGGGACAAGCTTAGATTTGTGCGAGACAAGGTTGAAACGGAGTAACAAGGAGATTCATGATTGTTATTTTTATTGTTGTTTATCTTAATTGTTATCTTAGAAAATCCTAAAATGTAACTTAATGTGAACTAACCATATGACGATATTAATAACGGCTTAAAGCCATGAGAACCTATGATTTGTTACAATGTATTATGGATGATGTGATTTGATATTATGCAAAGGTGAGTCTTCAGAAACTCAATGGCTTGATTAGAGAACCTAGTATCTTAATATAATTTAATCATATAATTTTGATGTGGATATATATATGTGTTGATTATTGTTGGAAGAGTTCATAAGTTTGGTAAGGATTATCTCACTGGGCCCCAAACTTGCTTTTTTGTCGATTTTTTTCTCAGATTCTCAAGATATAGTAGCTAAACCTACCTCTGAAAAGTAAGATGGATAATGATCCTATGGAGATAATTGCTGACACCTTCACCACCACTATAGATAATTCGCTTGGCATGTATGAGATTATAATGCAATATATAGTCATTCTGACTCTAGCTGATTGCAGGGTTCTTTATGAGGTGGAAATGATTTCTTTGCAACCCCAAAATGTATTATTGATGATGGCCCTAGGATGGTTTAATCCTTGAAGGATCTTCCATCTATGTTTTGCTAATCTTTTAAGATTGTATATAGCATGGCCATACGGTCCTTGGGGACATAGTTAGTTTAACCTATACTTTTGACCCTTTTCATGTCATATATTAAACTAACTTTTATTTTGTTTGTCCTTGAAAGGATATGAGCTGTTAAAGAAGAATGACTCATAGAACTGGCAAGTGAAATGTATGTAAATTTTAGGAAGTTATTAGATAACCCCGAATACAATTATTCAATAGGCATATGCCTTAATGGGTAATGTCCTTGTACATTATTCTGAATATGTGTGTGTGTGTGTGTATATACATTAATGAATTACTTTTCCCTCCCATGAGTGTGTTGTTCCACAACCAATTAAATGAACTTGATTAAAAATGTTTAGAAATTATTGAAGCAAGCATGAATAGAAATGCATGATAAATAGGTTATAGGCTGGTGATTATCAATTGAGATGTTGATATTGACATTGGTTATAGCCAAGAATTTGGGTCGTGACATGTTTGGCATCAAAGCAATGGTTTAGGTTAAACTTGTGAGTATAAGCCTACATGTAGAGTCATTTAGAGTTGCATAGTGGTGATGGTTTCATCAAGTGTTAATAAGAATAGTACCAGCAATACGTTTGCACTTGGGAACACGTATTATTGATACCATTCCCATTAACCTTATGAAATATATGTCTATGTTGGCAGCATTAAATTGAAACTTATGCAACTCTTGAGAATCTGATTAATTTTGTAATGTAGACTATGGTAAGAATAAGAAGGTTGGAAGGCCAAGAGTTTGAGTTTGGTCAAGAGAGATCATCTATTGGAAGAAACAATCCACGACGTGAAGTTAGCAATGATCATGAAGTCCCTTCATGGGCAAAAAATCTAGTTTAGCAAGCAATGAATTGCCTGGTACATGCACTAATGTAAAATCAAAATAGAGATCAAAATAGAGAGCTTAATAGAAACTAACGAAGCGAAAGAGAATGAACTCCTTCTACTAGGAATAAGTAAGAGAGTAGGTTAGGAATTATGCATGAATTCTTAAAACTGAAGCCACCCTGATATATGGGAACAAATTCTTTAGTGGACCTATATCAATTTCTTGACCAAATTAAAAGGTATAGAAGGATGCTATAATGCTCTGAACTCTTACAAATAGAACTAGTAAGGTATTAGTTGGATGATTTGGCATATTATTGGTTTGAGGAGACTATTGAAGGATGAGTTGCTGATGTGGAACCATTGACTTGGATAATGTTCCAAGAAGTTTTTATTGATAGATTCCTTCTTTCCAGTGTCTGACAAGTGAATGCTCGAAAGTCTGAAAAGCTGAGATAGAAAAATATGTTTGTGAGTGAGTATGATGCCTAGTTCACTCAACTTTCCTAATATGTTATCCATTTGATCGCCCATGAGGCTATGAAGGTTGAAAGATTTGTGCAAAGGTTTCGAGACTACTATTTTAAGCACGTCAAAGTTAATCCAGACACAACATATCAATAAGTCATGAACCAAGCTTTACAGGTGGAATTGAGGTTCAAAGAGTGTCATGAGAGGGAAATGTCTTCCAGTAGTAAGAAAAAAGTCTGAATTGAGGGCACCAATACTTCACTGAGTAGGAGACCAACTCCAGACTATGGAACATCACCTAGTGAGTGGAGAGAAAAATTTTCTAGATCATCTTGGCTACAAAATCTGTCTACAAGAAGAAATATAGGAGGCCAGTCGATTTTGATTATTTTTGTTCCTTATTATGGGAGGAATATATCCCAGAGTTAAGGAAATTTTAATGCCAATGAGTCCTGATATAAGATTTGTAACATGAATCATTATAGAGCTTGTAGGAAAAATCAGATGGGATGTTTTCGATGCAATCAACTGGGTCATAGAGCAAAGGAATGCCTTATCAATGTGAGTGCATTTGGATATGATGCAAATTACCTACAAGCTCGAGTATTGTTTAACCTTGGAGTTACTCACTGTTTTATCGTGAAGAAATTTACTACCTTGTTAAATGAATTTGGTGAATCGATAGAGTCACCATTGATAGCAATGACTCTAGTTGGTAAGGCTTTTCTAGCTAACTGTTCATTCAAAAATTGTGTTATGACAATAAGGGATAAATAGGTATATGCAAATCATAATTGTATTAGATATGGCTAATTATGATGTAATTCATGGTATGGATTGGCTGTCTTAACACCATGTGTGCATCAATTGTTTTGATAAGATGGTTACTTTTCACGTGACTAAATCTTCTCCTATAGTATTTCAAGGAGAACAAGTAGCTGAAATAGTTAGGTTGATTTTAAGCGTGCAAGCTTGGAAGTTGCTGAACAAGAGGTGCACATCTTATTTAGTTGTGGCAAGACCTAAATCGAATTATTTTGAATCCGAGTGAAGTTCTGGTAGTATGAGAATATCTCAATGTATTTCCAGATAAGTTACCGGAATTGCCACCGAATAGGGAAATCGACTTTACTATTGATCTTATGCCTGGCATAGAACCCATTTCCATCCCTTCATATTGGATGGCACCTTTGAAATTGAAAGAATTAAAAACTTAACTCCAAGAGTTAATTGACGGAGGCTTTATTCACCTGAGTATTTCATGATGGCGAGTGCCTATACTTTTTGTGAAAATGAAAGATAGAGTGTTGCAATTGTGTATTGATTATCACCAATTAAATAAGGTGACTATTAAGAATAAATATCCTCTCCCTCATATTGATGATTTGTTTGATCAGTTACAAGAAGCGAGATACTCCTCGAAGATATATTTAAGCTTAGGGTATCATTGGTTGAAAATTTGTAAAGAAGATGTGCCCAGGACTGCCTTTTGGACAAGTTACGAGCACTACGAATTTCTCATAATGTCGTTTAGCTTAACAAAATCTCTGACACTTTCATGACTTTAATGAATCAAGTCTTTAAACTGTATATGGATAAGTTTGTAGTGTTATTTATAGACAATATCAAAGTATACTCCAAAAGTAAGGAAGAGCATGACCAACACTTGAGAATAGTATTACAGACATTGCGAGAACATAAACTTTATGCAAAGTTCTCCAAATGCGAATTTTGGGTAACCAGTGTCAAATTTCTTGATCAAGTGTTGCAAGAAGGGATATAGGTTGATCCTAAAAAATTAGAAGCTACAAAAAATTAGCCTAGACACATGATAGTTACGAAAATTTGAAGTTTCTTAGGATTAGCTGGATACTGTAAAAAATTTGTCAAAGATTTCTCTAAAATTTCTCGCCATTGACTTAGCTTACTTAGAAGGGAGTGTGGTTTGAATGGACTTTTACCTGTGAAGAAGGTTTCCAAAGGTTGAAGAAATACTTAAAGATAACCCCAGTATCAATGTTGCCATCAAGATCAAATAGCTACACAATGTATTGTGATGCCTTACGAATTGGATTAGGATGCATGTTAATGCAAAATGGAAAAGTAACAGCACATGTGTTGTGACAATTGAAAAAACATGAATAGAACTACCCTACTCATGATCTGGAAATGGCAGTCTTAGTCTGTGCATTGAAAATCTAGAGACACTATCTATATAGAATGACATGTGATATTTCTACAGACCACAAAAGTTTGAAATACATCTTCGAACAAAATAATCTTAATCTTCAGCAACGAAAGTGGATGGAATTAGTAAAAAACTATGAATGTTTAATAATGTATCATCCCAGAAGAGCGAACGTAATGGCCAGTACTCTAAGTCATAAATCAGCAAATAGTTTAGCTCATCTTCTTTCTAAAGAAGAAAAATTGATGTGTTTTTACTTAGAATTTGAAAAGCTTAGTGTGCGACTAAAAGTTCTGGACCAGACCTCGATTTTAGCATATCTGATAGTATAGTCAGCAATGGTTGACTAAGTTAAGGAAGCTCAAAAACAAGATCCACAATATATAATTCTTAGGCAAAGAGTGGAAATGGAACTGAACTCACATTTTGTAGTTGACGAGGTGGGAATGCTTAGAAAAGAAGGACAATTATAGGTTCTTTCAAGTGTTCATGGAGATTTATTGCATCAAGCTCACAATTCATCATATATGACGTACTCGAGAATGACTAAAATGTATCATGATTTGAAAAATGTGTACTAGTGGGAAGGCATGAAACATGATGTGTTGGAATATGTAATTGAGTGTCTTATGTGTTAGCGGGTAAAGGCAAAGCATCGACATCTAGTAGGACTACACCAATCCATTACGATTCCAGAATAGAAATGGGAAATTATTACAATGGATTTCTTAGTTTGATTGCCAAAATTGCCAAAAGGTTATGATTCAATTTGTGTCATTATTGATCACTTGACTAAATTGGCCCATTTCTTACCAGTCAAGATGACTTATTCGACTGCTCAATATGCACAAGTATACCTTGATCGATTAATTCCTTTACATGGTATAATGTTGGCAATTATCTCGAATCAAGGTACCCAGTTTACTTTTCACTTCTGGTAGTCATTTTAGCAAGTGTTGAGTACTTAACTATGGTTTAGCATTGTTTTTCATCCACATACCGATGGCCAATTGGAACGAATGATCCAGATTCTAGAAGATATGCTTTAAGCATGTATAATGGAGCTTGAGGGAAACTGGCAAAGATATTTATCACTTATCAAATTTACCTACAACAATAGTTACCAATCCAGTATTCAAATGGCACTGTTCAAGGCATTTTATAAGAGGAAATGTAGATCTCTAATAGGTTAGTTTAAGCTCAAAGAGCCAAAGTTACTAGAGATAGATCTTGTAGCAAATGCGATTGAAAAAGTATAATTGATCTGTGATCGAATGAAGGCAGCTCAAGACTGATAGAATTCATACTTGAATAATAGAAGAAAAGACCTAGAGTTCAAGGTTAATGACCGAGTGTTTCTCAAAGTATACCATATGAAAAGAATTATGCAATCTGGCAAAAAAGGAAAGTTAGCACCGCAGTATGTAGGACCATTTAGAATTATCAAACATGTGGGAGTTGTGGCATATCAATTGGAATTGCCAGCTGAGATGCAAGGAATCCACCCGGCATTTCATGTCTACATGTTTAAGAAATATGTTCTCATATAATTAAAGAACCGATTCAATTAGATACCAAATTGACCTATAAAGAGCAACCAGTAGCTATTCTTGATCATTAAGTTCAAAAGCTAAGATTAAGAGAAGTTCGTGTAGTCAAGGTGATGTGGGGATGACATGATGAACAAAAAGCTATATGGGAAGTCGAAACTGATATATGAGAAAAATATCTCCATTTATTCAACAAATGACAACTATAATAATTACTTACTATAAAATTTTATTCATAATTGCTGGTTCATTCCAGCTAAGTTACTATTGTTGTTTAGAATTCACGGACGAATTCTTTTAAAGGGGAGAATTGTAATATTCTAAATTTTTTAAAATTAATTTTAGCAATAAAATAGTTTTAAAAATCTAAAAAAAAAGGAATTTAAAATTTTTTAAAATTTCAAAACTATAAATTTGGAGACACGGAGTGTCCAAATAAGATAAAAATAGATTATATGAATTTAAGGAACCTTCATAAGATTTAAATTTCCAATTCAAATGCTTATAGAACAAAATTCGTGGTAATAAAAAATTAATTTTTGAAAAACATTGAAAGGATCAGAACCAGGGCTACGAATGTCTAGCAGGTATAAAATTATAGTTGTTATGAAGGTAATTAGTTTAATTAATTTGTGTTAAAATTTCATAGCCACTGGTGATCGATGAGTACGTTAAATTTAAACTTAAAATTTAAAAGATAGGAAAGTTTATTAGAAAAGGGAAAAGTTAAAGACTTAAGTTAATTTTTTCTTTTCGTATTTTGCCCCTCCTTAGTTGGTTCATTGTCTTCTTCTTTAGTCTATCTCCAATTGTTACCCATGCAAAATTTCTTCTCAACTTGTACTCTTTTTCTCTCTATACAACTCTCTTTCTCTCTCTTTAGGTAAGCATTTATTCTATCATGGTATTTTCTCTTATTCTTACAGTTGATTCTTCTCTTATTCTTCTACAAATTAATACCAAGATTTTGCTTATTCATGAAGAAAAACTTGAGCTATGAATTTTTGAAATCCACAGTCACTATATATGATACTATTCAACCTATGAATCAACTTAATGCTTTTAGTGTTTTAGAGCTTGAATCTATTAGATATAACTTGTTTTGTTGCATATGAACTATAATATGATTAGTTATAGAAAGAAAACCCTAGGAAAATCTAAAAACTAATATGCTTTTCTTTTTGTTCTTAAAGAGTATAAAAGATTTTGTGAGACTAATTGTAATTTCCTGTTTCATTTATCAAGGTAAGTAATTCTTACCTTTCATGGAAACTATGATGCATTTGCTACTTGTAATTTATTGAATGGTGATACAAGTTGAAGGAAATGGACATTTATAATTTTGTGATAAAGCTTGAGTTTAAATGGATTGATGGATATAATAGTTAGACCTCTGTTGGAATAGCTGAGTTTTATGCATGTTTAAGTGTCCAAAATATGTTGTGTTGAATTCCTATGAGGTGGTTTGGAATTACAAGTTATTTTCCTTGTTTTCTACTATTATTCCTACATTCCTAGATCGTGTGAGTCAAATTGCAATTTTTTGAACTGAACCCGCAATCATGCTCGCAGCCATAAAGTAATATTATAGTTTATTGTCTTAAGATCCAAATCAAAATTCTAGTTGTTTTCTCACGATTCGAATCAATCCTTCATACTTTTACTTCTCTAAATTTAATTGTAATTCTGATCACGTTTATATTTGAACTTCTCGAAAGGTTGCAGGTTTTGGCAAGTAGACTTGCAATTACAACTGAATTTCCTCGAGTCGAATTGATCCTTTCCTATTTGAATACGTCGATTCTAATCGTGATTCTACTCAAAATTCATTCACAATCATGCTTGTGATTGTGATCGCACCTCTAAAATTTTGTATTGCTTTCAGTCTAAAAATTCACATTTTCCTAAGAAATTCCCAAATTCTTTTTGGACTAATCTTATATGAACCCCAATTAGTTCAAGTATAACAATTAGGAAAACCTAAAAGGGTAACTCATAAATCAATATCAATAAATATAATTATTGTATATACATAATTCTATGATAGCAATATTGATAATTATCATGGCAGTGAAATTGAAATATGTGATTATGAGGGTATTGAAATTCATGATCTGTGTGATTAAATTTGAGATTAAATGCAAATGTGTAATTGATCATTAAATTAATGGTATTGTTTATACTTAAGAATGTCATCATGAGACATAAGGTGAATTATAATTAATCATGATGAAATGTGAATGATGATTATGGAATGATAAATGATGATGATGATGAGATGTGTTTGATAAGATGAGATAGGGAAAAAGAATCAAATCCCGGACTTACACGTTCCAATATGGAGAGTGGTATAAGGCAAGAGCTTGGAGGGACAAGGTTAGATTTGTGCGGGATAAGGTTGGAATAAAATAATAAGGAGATTTATGATTGTCATTGTTTTTGTTATTTATCTAAATTGTCCTCTTACAAAATCCCAAAATGTGACTTAATGTAACTTAACCATATGATGATATTAATGATGGCTTGAAGCCATGAGAACCCATAACTTGTTACCAAGTATTATGGATGATGTGATATGATATTATACAAAAGTGAGTTTTTAGAAACTCAATGGCTTGATTAGAAAACTTGGTATATAAATATAATTTAATCATATAATTGTGATGTGTATATACATGTGTTTATCATTGGAAGAGCTCATAAGTTTGGTAAGAATTATTTCACTAAGCCCCAAACTCACTCTTCTGTGGAATTTTTTTTTTTCAGATTCTTAAGATATAGTAACTAAGCCTACCTTTGAAAAGTAAGATGGATAATGAACCCATGAAGATAACTGCTAACACCTTCACCACTATTATACATAATCCGCTTGGCATGTATGAGATTAGAGTGCATTATATAGTTATTTTAACTCTGGCTTGTTGCGAAGTTCTCCTAAGCCCTAGACTCACTCTTCTGTGAATTTTTTTTTTTAGATTCTTAAGATATAATAGCTAAGCCTACCTCTAAAAAGTAAGATAGATAATGATCCCATGGAGATAACTACTAAAGCCTTCACCACCACTATAGATAGTCCGCTTGTCATGTATGAGACTAAACTGCATTATATAGTTATTCTGACTCTAGCCAGTTGCAAGGTTCTCCATGAGGTGGAAATAATTTCTTTGCAACCTCCAAATATAGTATTGATGATGACTTTAGGATAGTTTGATCCCTGAGGGATCTCCTATCTATGTTTGATAACAAAATATTTTACTTATTTAATTGTCCTCTCACTTATCATTTTAAGGTCCAAAATGACTTACTTTCAGCTATGTTAGTACATATTTATGATTTTGTGCCAATTGGTTCATCAGAAGAAATTCTGTATAATTTGGCCATTTTGAGCAGTTTCTGTATTTTGGTCATAACTCGAGCTACACTTGTCCAATTAATGTGATTCTTATCTTGTAGG
>JANHAO010011733.1:0-16800 GCA_026873985.1 Saraca asoca | reverse complement strand
CTAGTAATTAATTTAGGCTAAATCATCCTCAATTATTCAAGTAATCATAATAGGAAAGATTTCAATTAATTGTTAAAGATCATAAATGTAGTGAAACCTCAATCCTAGGCTTTTAGAATTGAACTTTACTTATTATTTACTTGTTGCTCTTTTATTAAATTTCTTTATTACTTTTGATATTCTTATTTGATTTAGTCAACTTATATTACGAACTTTAGTAATTGATAACGAGATCCTTGTGGGATTTGACCCGTATTCACCGGAATCTACTATAACTACATCGTACACTTACGAAAAATAACACATCAGGTATGCAATAATCTTTACAACGTCTATTTTTAAATTGTGACTTTGGATCTAGTGCAATAACTGTATGTGTAGTTGTTGAATTTAACCTTTGGTTTGTATGAGATTTATAGGAATTCAAGAGATTTTGCACATTTAAATGGCCAAAAGCAACAACTACAATTACTACTATGGATCCAAATTTTGGTTACCATTGGGCTCCAAGAAGGAGTGGATTTGGTAATAAAGGTGGATCAGTTGGTAGTTTAGTAATATTTAAAGAATAGGCAGTGTATTAAAGGATAGTATCTTGTTATTTGGCTAGATATTCAGTCAGTTTTGCAAACTCAAGGAAACTATAGGATTTTGGTAGATCCTAACTATTAGGTTGGATTTATTAGAGTGTTTAGGAGATAAGCAGGACAAAAGGAACTTAAGTTGTAATATTAATTACGGATGTCAAACAGGCTTACCCCGAGGACCAATCAGACCATACCACAAATTTAGAGTGGACTAGACAAGGGGAAATGAATTTGTTTAGAAAATGGGTCAATATGGACCATTTGTCACAAATCACAGTCCAAAGAGACTAGTCTATGCGGACATGAACCAATTCACCGACTTTTCTTGCTTTTTTTTGCCCCAAATCTCCCCAACCTAACCATTACAGAAAAAATACTAACATCCTAGATAATCTATTATTATTATTATTACTATGTATGGCTTTTTTTTTCTAAATTGGAATGCCAAGTTAGGACATATAATTATGTTATGTTTGTCCATTTATTAGAATAAAATCTTTATATGTTTAAAAAAGTTGAAGGAAACCCCACAAAAAAAAAGTTGGGTCAGTTTGGACGAGACTAGCACCAAGACTATTTTGATCCTTTAAAAAAAGGGAACCTCGATGGACCGATACGTACGGATTAACATCTGCATGGACTTGTTCCGGTCTAATCCAACCTGATCTGTTTGACATATTTAATAGTAGTCAATGTTTGCTTCTACTTCTTTTGTAATGCTATTTTATTTTAGTAATGGAAAAAAAAAAACCTCTAAATTAATAACTTTTGTAATGCATAAACACTAATAAAAAAAAATTCTATATGTTCCAACATGCCACATGGGTATAGCTATATGATAATAGCCATAGTATTTTGATATCCTATTTTTCACTTTTATAATTCGTCACAAAAAAACTGAATTTCACCATATAACTTACACTTATTAATTGTGTAGTATCGTTGCATCTATTTTTAGACGTGCACTAAGATTTATTTTAGCTATAATTTGTTTTATCTCATGTTGCTCATCATTATAGATGAAAATTTACTTTTCTTGTTGTAGAAAAAGTGAGAAGAGAGCAAAAACCATATTATCATAGGACAAATTTACACCTTCAAGAGTGGCTATGCATTATTGAAATGGGGATTAATTTTGGAAAAAAAAACAGGTGGCTAATATGTTTCCATAGATTTTCTGCTTGGTTTGGGTGGGGAAAAAAACCAATGGAGCCGCCCGCCTCACTTTTGATAAACTTTTTCTTCCCCCCTTTAATTTTTTCTAATCTAAGGAAAAATTAATTTTCCATCTTGTTTTCTTTTTTTTTTTATCACTTTTCTTTTTATCTATTTTTCATAAAAAAAAAATTAGAGTTGAGGCATAGCTTGAAATTTTTTTTTCTTTTTTGAAAATATTACAAGGCAAAATTTTAAAGGAAATTCAGACCCTCCCTCTTATAGCATACAGTCAAATCTGAAAAGAAGTTAAGCTAATTACACATTGCATAATTATAAATAAAAAAATTGTGAGTTCTTTAAAATATTCTTTTACCTTAAAAAATGATTAGAAAGTATCATTTAATTATCAGTGGGTCCCATCTTTATATGATCCACATGATTATTAGTGTATAATATATGCCCCAGCTGTCTTTTTGAATTAAAAAATTTCCTTATTCAGAAAATATGTTAGAACGCCAAGCAATGAGCAGACTTCTTTGCTTCATTTTCTGGTTAAGTATGTAATGCTTAGAGAAGAAATTTCAACCTTGCAAGTTCCCCTGCTATTATATTAGTATAATATTTATGCTATTTTAATGTTTTTATGTAGTATTATGTTTCATTGATTTACAATCACGTGAAAAGCTCTTTTTCTTTCTTTCTTTCTTTTTTTTTTTTTACAGAAAATTGATTCATCTCTTTTTGGGGATATATATATATATATATATAGAGAGAGAGAGAGAGAGAGAGAGAGAGAGAGAGAGAGAGAGAGAGAGAGAGAGAACAAGTATGCTTTAATGCGTATTAAACAAATTTGTATGGATACATCTTCTTGTAATTTTTGTAAAAAAAACTATATATATTTTTAAACTTATTTAGTGAAAGTTGTAATTTTAAATATTTAATATAGAAAGAGAAAAATTTTACAAAATTTTGAAAAAATATAAAATATCTTTTTCAATTTTGGGTGATTGGATTTGTCCCTTTAGCTTTAAAAAGTAATATTCATTATGTACTTAATTATCTATTTTATTAAATTACACAATTTTTTCATGAATTTTTTAATTAAGAATTATAATATTATTGTATTTTGGTTTAACACGTCACTTTTTTAAACTTATTTTCTTGTATGTAATTAAAATTTTATATAATTAATTTCATTTCTACTAATTACTTAACATAAAAATTATGTAAAAAAATGACATCGAATATCAGCATACAATAATATTATAATTTTTAGTTAAAAATTCAATAAAAATAATATAATTTGATAAAATGATTAATTAATTAACTAATGGTTGTATTAATTCCAAGGTTTTTGTAGTTTAAGGTTATAATTCCAAATTTTTAAAATTGGATGAAAAAAATCCAACCATCCTAAAATTGAAAGGTTCTTTTTCATTTTTTCAAAAATTTATATATAACTTTGAATGATAGACTTGCAACCTTTAATGTACTTGTTGCATGTAAAATCTGTATACACTTATAATTTTTTTTATAAAAATTTTGTATAAAAAGTATAAATTTTATGTTAAACTTTGATAAAAACTTGCAAAATAAAAAGTCACATTATTATATGCTTTAATCTTAGTCATCAATACAAAAAATTTGATAATTATGATTTACTTATCCCACTTTCATATAAAAATAATACTTTTACTATATATATATTTCCTATATTATAATAGCTGTAATATTTACCATCATTCAAATCTTACTACAGAGTAAGTGTCCTCCACTCATTATTAAAGAGAGAGTGAGAAGAACTTTTAATTCTTTTTTGTATTTTTTGTTCATTTTTGTTCCCTTTTGAATCGAGGATAAAATTTTTAAAATTTTTTAATCTTTTCTTAATTCAAAATATTTTTTATTTTATTCGTATTAAATAATTTATGTAGAGTAAACAATTATATTTACGTAGAAAAAAACTTATCAACATATGATTAATAATATCTAATTTTAATTTAATAGATAATATCTATATAAAAATTCTTACTTGTTAAATTTTCACATTATTTTTAAATATTAAGTACTAAATTTGAAATTTCATTGTTTCCCTTTTGAAATTTTTTATACTTTTGAGTACTTATTACAATTTTAATTTAAAATGTTTTTGAAACTTTGTAAAACAAATTTTTTGTAATGTATATTTTTCAAATATAATATATTAGTTATAACAATGTACGAACTCTTATAATTAAATAATTAAATTTTTTGGCATAAAGTAATAAATTTAAATTTTTAAACAATTTTATCAAATTAAAAGAAATACAATATTCCCTCGTTAATATAAATATAATTGTATCAATTATATAGTCATCTAATAAATAAAAATATGATAATAATTTGTCTATGTTTAAATATATTATAAGTTATAATCTAGATTTGTTTACGATGGATTTTGATTTTGCCTAAATCCAGCAAACTGAAGAAGTTTTTTTGGACTCAAAGTGCACTCCGATTGAACAAATATGAAGTAATGACAGAAAACTTAAGAGAAGCGGGGAAAGCTAAATGAAAATAAGAAGATTTTTAACGTGGTTCAACTAAATCCGGGTAGTACTAGACCCTACGTCCACGACAATGTTATTGCTTTGAAGAAAATTCTATAGAGTTTTAGTATAGCGATCTTAGCTTGCTTACAATAGTTTCCTTCCTCCTATTTATAGAGGATAGGAGGTTACAGATGTAATTTTACAAATTGTAATTCTATTATATCAATCATTAAATGTACAAGATAGAATGAACTTTTGTAAATCAATTTCTGTAGATTACTTTCTACGGGGTGAGCCCCTTATTGGCCTGCTAGGTTAGATAGCTAACATAGGCTGGTCTAGTGCCTCATCGCACTGAACTTTATGACTGTTGTTGTATTTCGTGAGTTGTTTTTGGCTTGGGGTTGCTGCAGATCTTTGTAGAACAACAACAAGTTCGTGAAGCGGGTTACTGATTATGTGAGTTGGACTTCTCTTATGTAGACTTCGTCTCCGTCTGAGGTCTCGTTAGCCAATTTTCTCTCGTATCGAAATATACATATAACGAAATTTATATTAGAAATTATTATCAAATAAAATAAACCAAATTTGTATATTGTATCGGTACAAGATAAAATATTCACACACACACATAATTACATATATCTTATTCAGGTGATAAGAGTTTAGCTTTTGGTTTGCTTATTATCAGCCTTTTCTTTTTGTTGAGCGTACCATTCATACTTTCTAATGTCTTTATCATGATTCAAGAATAAATGTCTCATGCATATTTATTGGGAGGACCAAAAAGACATTAACTTAACAGGATCAAATTTAAAAATATTCGGGATTATATAAAATTTTTGTTTTCAACATCATATAAAATTATTATAATTATGAACAAATTGAATTTCTTTTGTCACAGAAAGTAAAATGTTTAAGACTTAGCTCTACATCCTATCAGACATCAATTTTAGGTTTGGTTAAATTTAGAAGTTTCCTGTTTTATTCTTTTTATAAACATTTACAAATTCTATGATTTTTTTTTAAATTTTACATAAAATTATAGTGTTTACTGTACGCAACAAATAATGAAAATGTTACACAACCATTCACTGATATTAAATTGATAACATTCTATGCAGAATCATACATTTTTAGGATATAATTTTTGAGAATATCGTATTATTATATTTAATTTAATTAAAAATTTTTAAAAGTATTATAGTATCATATTTTAATTGATTTATATATATTTTTAAATATTATTAAATTATTAAAAATATTTTCAAGAAAAATTTAACCATCAACGTAAAATAATTGACCAATTAGTAAATATAGGTAGAACAAATCAAATGATTTGTTGCTTGTAACATCAAAACATAAATAAATAAATATAATAGAGTAGAAGAATTTCACTTTTTTTGTTATTAATAACAAATTTTTGTAAATTTTTTTTAAAGAAACTAAGATTTTTTTTTTTACAAAATTCACAAAACGTGTATGTATGCAATTTTGAAAAAATGTAAAACCTTTAATTTTATTCAAAGGCAAATTATTCTAGTCATTTTTTTTTAATTTTAAAAGCTGCATGCTAGCGAGGGAAAGCGGCTGAAACAGAACAGAGAGGCAGAGTGCGAACGTTTTCGGCCGAAAATCTGTAGGAGAAATGGCTGCCCTTAGAGTGCCAGAGATCATTCCTTCTCCGACTCAGGACAACTAGCGACTTGGAAAAGCTTTCCAACGTATATTTCTCTCTCAGTCACGCAGGTATTAATGCTGCATGCAGATGAACTTGGACCCATCGTTTTATCTGATTTGTTACAGAAAGCGCGCTTTTTTTTTTTTTTTTCCAGTGATCATCGAATGTGAATGGAGGAAACTCTACTGAAAGATGCATTTTTTTTTAATGTTTCGATAATGGACTCACGAAAACCTAGTCTTTTTAATTTGTATGAACATAACTTGTTCAGGTTCCTTGTTGCTCTGTTGTTTATCCTTGCAATGGAATCTTACTACTTAGCTGATAAAGTGCGCCAATTTCGTCCAAAGTTTTGTCTTTATATCTTCCCAAAAATTTAATTATTTATTGGTTGGCAATTTCGTCAATTGTGCATCTTTTTCAAGTTTTTGGTTTATCAGTAAATTGCATTTGCGTTTTTCCCCCAATTAATGCCATTGTTGTTGATGATGCTTCTGGGGAAACGGTTATAGGACTCGCGACGGACGAGAAGGCGGTAATCTGGATATTGGGACAAAGCAATGAGAGTCAAAGGAAGAAAATCAGAGAAACTTATCAGCAGCTTTACAATGAATCACTTATTGATCGTCTCCATTCTGAGCTCCCTGGTGATTTTAGAGTATGCTATACTTTGCTTCCTTCCCTCGACTTTATTCTTTCTTGTAACGTACGCAACAATTCATTAACTTTGGCACAACTTGTAATTTTTTTTATATGATTGTTTTGCCCTGTTGGTTTCCCATAAGAATTGACCAGTTCTGTGTTCTATACACTACTTTGGATTTCAAATCCATGTTAATTTAATTTGTGTTTTTTTCTCATTTTATCCGATAGTTTTACCCTGTTGGTTTCCTGTAAGAATTGACCAATTCTGTGTTCTATACACCACTTTGGATTTCAACACCACGTTAATTTAATATGTGTTTGTTCTGATTTTATCCAATAGTTATAGGCTGTTATTGTAAAAAATGCTGGCTAACTTCTCCCTCTACATTATTAATCCCTTCCCTAAATCAAAATTATCTCATCTAATTTGTGACTATTTTGAAATTCCTTGTCAGGAGAAGTAAACTAAAACATTGAAGTAGTCTTGAAACAAGAGTTTCATTTACTGGGATGTTAGGTTTTTTTTTTTTTTTTTTTTTTTTAGGCTGCTGAAAAGATTGGATTGTGAAATTTTAGTTTCATTTTCAAAGCCTTCAACTTTTTTGAAAAACATCATGTGGCATACTATTGTACCATAGAACTAAGGCTTGTGATTTGTAACAGAAAGCAATAATTCTCTGGACATATGATCCTCCGGAAAGGGATGCAAGATTAGCAAAGGAAGCTTTGAAGGCTAAGAGGAAAGGGATTCATGACCTTCAAGTTCTGGTTGAAATAGCATGTGCATCATCTCCTAACCATCTAGAGATTTGTCATGGATTATGTATGAATTTGCTTTTGTCTAGTTTATACTGTGCAACCAGTATTTTTTAAGTGAATTTAATTGTAGTCTTTGAATGAGGACTGGGCAAGGGTTTTAGTACAAACCTTAACTTATACAACATGAAACTAACTTGATTATTTTAAAGGGATATGCTTCATGTACTTGATCTTGTGTTGCACAACTTTAATAAAATTATCATTTGATTATGAGATCTTTTTAGAGATGTAAATACAGACTTAAGCTCACATAACACACAAGTTAATTCACAAATTTTATGCAAACCCTGTTAAATATTCATTACAATAAATTATCACTAGTGCCATAATTAAAATTTTGACACAAGATCAAAATTCCTGTGGCTATGCTGTCTAGCTATATGAATACTTGTTGGGTGAACTTGTGGCACAAGTGAGTGTGGTAAGAAAATTGCCACAAGAAAAACAAACTTGTGGCATAAATGATTTTTTTTCCATGAGTTTACCCGTCACTAATAAATTCTTCTAGCCACGAGTACAATCATGGTAAGAAAGCTATACCCATGGTTTTTTAGCTCATCTAACTACAAATAAAATTGTTGCAAAAAAGAAAAAAAAAGTGTCAAATGACCAATTCAATCGTGAACCGCCCTAAGTTCTAGTCCAGTTCATATTTTAGAATTGCTTTATTGGTAAACCTAGATCGGATCATTTTAAATCCCATGAATTGGAAAAAAAATGGTGTTAACTATTGAACTAATATCGATTTCAAATAACTTGCAATAACATAAAATTTTCTAAATTGCATAAATGAGGGTTCAAACCCTCACCTTGTAGGAGAAGCAATAACGTGGCAACCACTAGGTTAGTCGCCATGTATTTCATGTTTATGAAGGCAACATTTTATATATATATATATATTCATATCTTTTTCTTTAACTAATAAATTATAATATCATATTACAATTTATGCACAAGTGATTTTTTTTTGTTTGTCTAGCTATAGGAATAACAAATTAAAATATTTATTTCATATCTCTGTCTAGCCATGGGAATACTTGTGGGCTGGACCCATGGCATAAGTGGGCATGGCGAGGAAATTGTCATTGGAAAAACAAGCTCATGGCATAAATAATTTCCTTTTGTTATTCGTGGCTAATAGATTCCTCTAACCATGAGTACAACCATAGTAAGAAAGCTATGCCCACGGCTACTAGCTCATCTAGTCATGGATAAAATTGTGATAAAAAAAAATGACAAGCGACCATTTCAATCATAAACCATTCCAAGTTCTAGTCTAGTTCACGCTTTAGAATTGCTTTACTGGCAAACCTAGATCAGACCACTCTAAATCCCTTGAATTGGAGCAAATTAGTGTTAATCATTGAACTGATCTCAATTTCAAATAACTAGCAACAGTAAAAAATTTTCTAAACTGCATAAATGAGGATCCGAATCGCCACCTAGCCGGAGAAGCAACATTGTGGCAACCACTAGGCTGGTTATTATGAGTTTCATTTTATGAAGGCAACATGTTATATATATTCATATTTTTTTTCTTTAACTAACAAATTAAAATATCATACTAAAACTTATGCACAAGTGATTTTTTTTATCTGTATAACCACACAAATAACAAATTAAAATATTCATTTCTTATCTCTATCTAGCTATCAGAATACTTGTCAGGGCCTGTGGCACAAGTAAGCATGGCAAGGAAATTGCTATTAGAAAAACAAACTTGTGGCATAAATGTTTTTTTTTTTTTACCACTTGTGGCTAATAGATTCCTCTAGTCATGAGTACAACTATCACAACAAAGCTATACATATAGCTGTTAGCTCATCTAACCATTAATAAAATTTTGGTAACTAAAAAGAAGTTCCAATCCAGTTCATGCTTCAGAACTACTTTACTAGTAAACTTAGATTGACCAATCTAAATCCCCTGAATTACAGCAAATCAATGTTAACCATTGAACCGATCCTGATTTCACATAACTAGCAATGATAGAAAATTTTCTAAATTGCATAAATGAGGGCTCAAATCTCTATCCAGCAAGAGAAGCAACATTGTGGCAACCACTAGGCTGGCCATCATGTATTTCATATTTATGAAGGCAACATTTTATATATATATTCATATCCGTTGAACCAATCTCGATTTCAAATAATTAGCAACGATAGAAAATTTCCTAAATTGCATAAATGAGGGTTCAAACCTCTACCTTGTAGGAGAAGCAACATTATGGCAACCACTGGGTTGGCCATCATGCATTTCATATATATGAAGGTAACATTTTATATATATATATATATTTATATCTCTTTCTTTAACTAAAAAAATTAAAATATCATACTAAAATTTATGTACAAGTGATTTTTTTGTCAGTCTAGCCATGGGAATAACATGTTAAAATGTTCATTTCATAACTCTGTCTAGCCATGGGAATACTTGTCAGGTGAATCTGTGGCACAAATAAGCATGGAAAGGAAATTGTCATGGAAAAAAACAAGCTTGTGACATAAATGATTTTTTGCCACCTGTGGCTAATAGATTCCTCTAGCCATGAGTACAATCATTGCAAGAAAGTTATACCCATGGCTACTAGCTCATTTAGCCATGAATACAATCATGACAAAAAAAAAGTGTCAGACTACCAATTCAATCGTGAACCACTCCAAGTTCCACTCTAGTTCATGCTTCAGAACTGCTTGACCAGTAAACCTAGATCAGGCCATTCTAAATCCCTTGAACTAGAGCAAATCAATGTTAATCATTGAACCAATCTCGATTTCAAATAACTAGCAACAATGGAAAATTTTCTAAACTGCATAAATAAGGGTTTGATTGATCTTGATTTCAAGTAACTGGCAACAATAGAAAATTTTCTAAATTCCATAAATGAAGTTTCAAACCCCCACTCTATAGGGGAAGTAACACTATGGCAACCACTACATTGGCCATCATGTGTTTCTTGTTTATGAAGGCAACATTTTATATATATTCATATCTTTTTCTTTAACTAACAAATTAAAATATCATACCAAAATTTATTTTAACTTCACATTTAGCAAAAATAATGTAATATAACTTAATATCTTAACATAAAAAGATATGTTATAATTTATTAAATAATCTATTTTGATATATATATATATATGTATATTATGAATAAGAAAATGTCATAAATCTAGTATTCTTATATTTAATAAATATAATGTATATATAACATTATTCAGTCTAACCACTGATTCAACCAGTTGAACTAATTAAACTATGACCTCCTAGCCTCTTTGATTCGTTGTCCAGTTCAATTTTTAAAACATTAACTACGTGAACTAATGTGATTAACTGAATAAGCTAGACTTATCCTCACATGGTAAAAGTTTCCTAGTCATAACTTAAATTGTAGTTAATTATCTTAAAGATAGTATATATTTATCCTTTCAATTTTTATTTTATCCTTGTAAATTTTAGAATGAAAACTCATTCAATTTTTTCGTTTAATTTATATATATATATATATATATTTGCCATAGGCATGGTTTACTTGTGGCTTAAATATTGTCACAAATGATATTTTACCTCAATCTTATCTATAAACTTAATTTATAACATGAGTGATACTTTGTCACATGTAAAGTTTTTCCACTTAAATCATGGTACAAGTGATACTTTGCCATGGGTAAAGTTTTCCCATGGCATAAAATTTTAGTTTATTTGTGTATTTATTTTAATTCTCTTATTCTCATGGCAAAAGATAAAATTGCCACAATTTTCAAATTTTCATGACATAATTTGTGGCATAAGTGATGATTTGTTGTAGTGATTTGAGGCTCATTTTGAAAATAGGCTTCATAGAATAGGTGGGGATCAATTAACATTAGTGTCAACTAAATTTATACTTATACAATTGCATAACTTTTTATAGAATAAATTTCTTAAAAGATTGACCATTGGATTTAAAATACCAATTATGCAGATTATTCTCATAAAATTTCATGTCAGTATGAAATTATTTACTATCCTATCAATAAACTTCAAATTTAACATAAAATATACTTATGACATGTAAGAAAGTTTTAACGCTTTGATTATATGTATATTGTTTTTCAAATTTTCTTAAATTTTGCATACAAGATAAATATGATAGCTAGTTATAATTCAATAGTTGGATCAAACAAAATCATGTTATAAACAGTTATTATTTGATGTAAGTGTCCTAAATCTTACACTAGTGTCAATTGATCTCTTCTCAATAGTCCATACAATTTGGGGGATTCAATTGTGATAGGCCTAGAAAAGTCCATGGGTTGGTCTCTTTTTTTATTCGATCATCTTCTTTCCTACTTTAGGCCCAACCTAAACTATTGTTCTCCAAAAAATGGAAAAAATACACTTTATTCATTTATGGTATAATCTTATTCAATATAACCAATTGTGGTTTAAAAAGGCAATCTATGTTTTATGCCCTTAACACTTCACCCACTTGTGTTAATTTACTGCCCAAACCTAATTAAATTTGCCACATGTCAGTCATGTGTTCATCTTCCTTCCTTCATTAAATTGAAATTGAGCTTTTAAAATCTAATTTCTGACATCTCTACCTTTATTCCTTCCCTAATCTCAAACCCTAGCACCTTAATATTACATCCTTAAGTGACGTACTAAAAGGTGGTAACAACTTTTTTTAATGCTCTTAAAGAAAAAAAACACTTGAAAGAAATATTATTATTTTGAAAATTTTGATTTGTCAATAGGCTAAAGTACACATTTATAAAGTTATAAACCTTTTCCTATTATGGTTAGGAAGAGACATATAATAATAGGGAAGCAGGACTCCTAAATAAACTAGAAAGCAAACTTTGATAAATAAATAAATGAACTAGAAGATTCCTAAATAAATTAAAAAGCAATAATTTAGACTTAGAATCCTACATTATTTATAGTACTATAATCATATTAATCCTGTGGCTTTTGTCCAACATTAGTCCTTTCCACTTCAGAATAACTTGTTCTCAAGTTGGCATATGGATATAACAATATATCGAGAGAATGATACTTATATAATAAGCTACATTGAAGTTATTAGAAACTGCAAAGGACTCTGGTAGATCTACCATGTAAACATTGCCATTGATCTTACTTAAAACTCTATAAGGACTTATCTTCTTCTTCTTCTTTAGTCTATTGTAGGATTCTATGGGAAATCGTTTCTTATGCAGAGGAACCATAATCAAATCACCTTCTTTGAATACTTTTGCCTTTCTATGCTCATATGTGGCCTCTTTGTATTTAGCATCTGATTTTTCAAGCCTTCCTTTAACTTCTAATTGAACAGCCTGGATCTTCTTAGCCATATGTTTGACAGTAATACTACATCCTGGTATTTTGGGCAATGGTACCAAATCTAAAGTATACTTTGGAATCCTCCCATACATGATTTCAAAAGGTGATTTTCCAATGAACTTGTTGATAGTATTATTATAGGCGAATTCTACTTGTGTAAGAAAATGGTTCCACTGCTTTGGCATTTCTCCATGAAGGGTTTTAATAATATTTCCCAATGTCTTCTTGACAACTTCAAGAATTTCTAGCTCAATTGAATCCTTTCCTTGCTCAATCAACATAGAAGCTCCATTCATGTTCTTAATACTAAACATGATATTAGGCTTCTTAGAAGTACTAAGAGAATTTTCTTTCGTTTTATTAGCCTTGAATTTTGCTTTCTTTTCTACAATTGATTGAATAATGATTTTTATTTTTCCCCATATAAAAGAGTAAATATTCTCTCTTTCTTTATGAGTGATGCCTACATCATATTGCCAAGGCTATCCTGACAATATATGACATGCATGCCAACTACAACACAAACTATGGTATCCATGTGGGATTTGATAATTGATATAGAGACATAGCAAGTTTCAATTACCTTCAACTTAATACATTTCTTGATCCAACCAATTGTATAAGAGGTATGATGCTTTCTTGTTTTCAGCTGAAGGCACTATTGTCCTAGATATGATATTTTCATTGTTTCCATTGTCCATGATCATGCCACACACCTTCTGGTTGATTGTACACTTTGAGCAAAAGATGTTATGGCGTTGTGTATGGTCCTCTTGTTTTGGGGTGAAAAGCAATTGACGCATAACAAAGTTCACTCTTTCTTCTTTTTCATGAGCTTTTTCTACCATTATTTTTTCATTAAAAAGCTTTTCATCTTCTATGTCATTATCACACTATACCAAGTTCACAATCTTTCTATATGAGCAATTACTAAAACAATGGTTGAGTTGATCACACTTGAAGCATTTATCTATGGATAGCTGGGCATATAGATTCTTATTAATAGTTGGGGGAACTATTACAGCGTTCTTAAGTACTTTTCTTGGTTTTCTATTTGAAGATTCTGTAGAATGAGTTTGCAACCGAGGGATTGTAGCATTTATTCTTACTATATTTTGTCTTCGTGCACTTGAAGAAACTCTTCTAAACATGGCTGATTGCCTTTCTAATTATGTCTCAATTTTCCTAGCTATCGTGTGAGCATCTGTCATAGTAAACAAATTGTGAAAGGATATGCGGTCTTGAATGGAGAGCTTCAACCCATTAATATATCTAGCAATCTCTTGGGAATTAGTCTCATGTAAGTTGTTGCATACTTGTAGCCTTAGAAACTTTTCTGCATAATCATCCACAGACTTGTCACGTTGACAACATTTTTGGTTTTTTTGAAATAGGTCTACTCATAGTTTGTAAAAAGAAATCAATCCATTAGCAACTGGCACATCTTCCTCCAACTTCAAACTAGACCTTTCCCTTTCACTACCTAGCTACATGAATGATTGTGGTTGTCGAGGCCAAACAGATTAGAAATTTATAATCGAGCTACCTTACTTACTACTTGTAGTATAAGGCAATTTTGGGTCGAGCCCTTGGATCATTCTAATGATAGCAATTAGATTAAGAGGTAAAATGAGGGCGGGGGGGGGTTAGTAGTATCTATTATAATAGCAAACACAATGTAGGAACGTAAACAATAATGTAAGTAAACAACCAGCCCAAGGGAATTAACTAAACTTGAGATTAATGTATCCTTGATCACTAAATATTCATCTAATTATTGATCATATTTTCTAGCCTTGAATTATAACAAGAAGCCTTGAAATGATTAATGAGTCCTATGCAGAACTTAGCTAACAAACAATCCATCAAAAGCTTAATGCATTGCTTAGTTTCTACTATCCTCTTTCTATACGTGATTATTAAGTAATAATCATATTAACATCTAAATTAAATGAAGCCATTAAATTTAGAATTCTAAATAAAATAGAGAGGAAAGGAGAAAAAATGACAAACAATTGAATGCAAGGTGAAAGCAGGATCTTAACATTAATCTTCAAGCTGTTAGTCCCTTGGACTGATTACAAGTTTTTAGCCTTCCATGAAGGCAAAATTACAAAGAAAAATGGAAGAACAAAACCATGCTGCTTACTATCTAGAAAACTCTATAAAAACTTCACTAAAGACTTCACTAAAAGACTTCAACTAAAGAGTGCTTAGCCTAGGAAAAGAGAAACTAGTTGTTGGTTGGTGGAGTAGGGCAATCATGATGGTTGATGTACTCTGGTTTTGCTTGTTGCCACTCCCTTTATGTGTACTATGCCATTGCAGACTGCGTCTCTAGTTTTTTACTGACTTAATGACTTCCAGCTGGTTGAGTGTGGAGCTAGTGCAATGGATGGTCATTGGGCTCAAGCTTCATGTCAAGTGGGGCCTAAAAATCACATTCTGTAGAGGCCCAATTCTTCAGCATTCTATCTCTGTTTTGTAGCTCATTTTTCACGCCCAAGATGATGTATTTAAGTTTGGAAGTCTTCATGAAAGTTGTAGCCTTGTGTCTTAACTTCCATTTGGGCTTATTGACCTCAATTGGACTTCTATAGCTCTAGATATTACTTGATAAATGCTCAGAGGTTAGGTTGCACGAGATAGACTGAGACACCATTCTGGTTTTGGGTTGGGCTCCAATTTCAGATATCCAATTTTGAGATTCAGCCTTAGAGGTCTTCATGAAGGTTGTAGATCTATGTCTTAGCTTTCCTACAAGATAAGAATTACATTAATTGGATAATTGTAGCTCAAGTTATAGATAAAATACAGAAACTACTAACAAGGCCAAATACTACAAAATTTTCTCTAATGATTCCAATTGACACCACACCATAAATATATCATAACACAACTGAAGTAATTAAGTTTGGATATTTAAAAAGCTTAGTGAGAGGACAATTAAATAAGTAAAATATTTTGTTACCAAATTCCCTCGCACTTAACTTTTCCACTCCCGGGCAAAATACAAAACAAAAACAAGGGTCAAAATAGTAAGAAGAAATAAGACCTAAGATTTTTCAGCAATGATGAGAATCTTATCACAAATAAGAGTGCAAGCAAAATTCAGGGCACATAGCATCTTGAAACTCATCTTTACAATTTAAAACTCAAACCAATTAGTAATGTTATTTCATCAAAAGATAGATCAACTTAGTAGACTTTACAAGGAAGCTCTCCTCACAACTCTCATTGTGTTTAGAATGGGGAAAATGTTTCTCTCAAATTCATTCCATGAAAATGCATTACCATAAGCTTGTTTATCATCTAATCTCCACTACTCAAATCACATACATAACACAAATCATAAGGACTTCAAAAGGTTGTAATGTGGCCAAAGGGAAAAGAGGAAAGGGGAGGAATGTTAAAGATATGGCAATTGAAAATCAAAGAGAGGCATAAAACATTATAGCATAGACTCTACCTCTTTTTCTTTTCCCTTTCTTTTTTTTTTCTTTCCTTTCTTCTCTTTCTTTTTTTGTTCTTTTTTTTCTTTTTATTTTGGGGTAATATCATGAGTCATCTTTTGCCTTTTCACCTCTCTTTTAGTACATTCCCATGAGTCACACCTTGCCCTTTTACTTCTCTTTTTGCACATTCCCCCCACACTTAGTTAAGAAGAAAGGTAAAATGGGCTCAAGGGTTTTAACAATGGTAGATTCATTGCAAAGTAAGCTAAAAGGAAAAGAATGGCTCAAACAAGGAAATGCCTTAATCATCTTCATCCATGCATGCTAATGTAATCTCAAAAAGAATCAAAATAAGTACTAGAGCAACAACACCATGAAGAATATTCACACACAAGAAAGAAGAGGAATCTACTAGGAATGTTCAACAATTGGCTCAAAAATCTCACAAGGTATATGTCTACCAAAATAAATCTACAAACAATTCAAATTCATCACAATGCTAATAAAGTTCAAGATCATTTATCTAGACATGCTATGCAACCATAAAAATCACTTGCAACTCATTTGAAGCCTAAAGAAACTCATCATCT
>JANHAO010011732.1:0-16813 GCA_026873985.1 Saraca asoca | reverse complement strand
AGTTGAGAAACCATGATTAGTTATAAAGGTTGACGTTTATCCATACCTTTAACTAATCTGGATATGGGTAATGAAAGGATTCAATTATGCATTGAGATCATCTACAGACAGGCTTGTCACCATTGATGACTCCCACCAAAATTTGGGTAGCTATAATGGCTTGCTAGAATCCACTTATAGCTTAAAGTCCACAAGTAATTTGTTATATGCTGAAAAATGCGACTCCATGAGGACGAGTCCGCGGAGACAATGAAGGTGAGTCCTCGCGAGAAGTCTTCAAATGCCGAAACGGTAACAATAGTCGAAGTCTTGAGCACTCGCTCGACAATGGTTCAAGGGGTCATCCTCCGACGATGGCGCAACTCTGCAAGTGATGGGTTCGAGAAACAACCTCGTAACCACTATACTCACGCCTTTCTCCCAATGACTCCTGCGACTACTCCGAAACTGTGAAGCCCTCGCTAAAGACAATAAAGTGTCTTGCCTGACACAATAACGAATGAAGACCTACATGTCAGCTTGGAGAGAACTACTTTCGCAGCCTATAATTAGATAGAGGTCTCTTCACTGTGTATGCTTATTTATTTGATGTGACACAACTGTAGCCTGTAATTAATAACTAGAGCCCATCCTTCTTCTATAAATAGGATGATATTGTTAGCAAGAAGAGGGGCTGGAGAAAATGATTCAGAACAATCATAATGGAAAAACTCTCTACCGTGGACGTAGGGTCAAGTAAATCTGGATTTAGCCGAATCACGTAAAAATCTTGTGCCTTCTCCCTCATCTTCTTTCTTGCTCACTCAGTTGATCAACCTGCATGCGCTAACTAACCTAGAACAGGTCTGGGATCCCGAAGAATCCCCCGTTGACTGAAGTTTGGAGTGTTGACCAAAATCTGACGTCAACATAATTAATTTGGAGAAATTAATTATTAATTAAAATTAATTGGATTAATTTTGTATGCCTTTAAATAGTTTGAAGGGCATTTTAGACTTTTGTCAATATTTTGGGGGCCTATCGGGTCACACGCAGAACGGAAAATGAGTTATGGCAATTAAAACCATGATTTGGATATATTAGATATCTAGGGACTAAATCATAATTTTTTGAAATTGCAAGGACTACAAATTAGTTTTTCATTGGGCCAAAATGACATGTCGTTTTGGCTTCTGGTTGCTGGCCAAATGACATGTCATTTGGGCTTGCCCATTTTCCTTGCTACGACTATGTTTTGACGTAGAAGAAGAAAAGGGAAAGGCAGAGAGAGAAGCAGCTCTGCTAGGGTTCCGGTGGTCTGATTTCGGTTTGGAACCAAAATTTGATTTTCTTCTCTAGCTAGCACTTGAGTTGGGATCACGACCTCAAGAGTTAAGGCCATATCAGACGTTTTCTGATGTGAGCAAACTAGTGGAAGTGGGACATGTGGGCCAATCCGGTGATGCAATTTTGAGCTATCATCCGCAGTTAAGCTCAGCCAAATAGGTTGGTTGAGTCACCGATTTAAGATTTATTTTGTTAGAACACCAAAACTAACGAGATCCAGGTCAATTTTGCTCGTTTAGGTTTCTATAAAATTTTTGTTTTTCACTTCGTTATCGAGCAAAATCCATCAGTGCCTACTTCCTATACTATGGAACCTATTAAAATTCAAGTACTTGGGTCTTTCCCTTATAAGAAGATAAATGAAGTACCATGGAACTATATTTGTCAAGTTGTTCCAAATAGAAACCATGTCTATATCATGATAACACCTAATTATGCCTCGGTATCATTTGTTACCAACATATTTGGGACGAGCAACATTACTCATAGTGGCTATTGTTATAGTCTTGAAAAGTTGAAAAGATAAAGAATGGAAGAACTAGAAAGACAAAGAAAGAAGAAAGAAAATGAGATAATAGAGGAAATTATTTTGGAAGAAGGTAAAAAAGAGCCTAAGGTATACAATAAAAGTGTATCAAAAGAGGAAACCTATGAATTCTTGAAACTTATTAAGCAAAGTGATTACAAGGTGATTGAATAATTGAATCATATACTTGCACAAATTTCATTGTTGTCATTATTTTTTAATTTTAGGCCACATAGGCAAGTGTTAACGAAGATGTTAAATCAAGCTCATGTCTGTCATGATATCTCCTTTGAAAAGCTTGGTGGCATTATTGGTAACTTCATGACTAATAATTACCTTATATTCACTGATGACAGGATATTGTTTGAAGGAATAGAGCACAATAACGCACTTCACATCTTTGTAAAATGAAAAGACCGCATCATAGTAAGGATTTTTGTAGACAATGGCTCTTTACTAAATGTGATGCCATTATTAACTTTGTCTAAACTCCCAGTTAGTGGATCCTACATGAAACCCAATACTGGGAGCCTTTAATGGTACAAGAAGAGAGGTTATTGGTGACATCAAACTTCAAATTTAAATCAGCCTAAATGTCTTCAATATATTGTTTCAAGTGGTGGATATCATACCAGCCTACAATTGTTTGCTTGAGAAACGATGTATTCATTCAGCAGAGGTGGTACCTTCCACCCTATACTAAAAAGTAAAATTCATAATAAAAGGTAAATTAGTGGTTGTATCAGGAGAAAAATATTTACTCATCATGAAACCAACATCTACTCTATATACAAAGGTCGCAAAGAAGGCACTTGAGAGCACATTCCAAACTTTTGAGATAGGAGCATAGTGAAAAAGAACCTTTTAAGCTTTCCAAAAATGTTGAAAAGTTTGGATTGAGATATAAGCCTACAAGAATTAATAAGATGAGGGTTGCCAATGAAAAGAGGGAAAAGAGGATGCATTTAGAAAATCAAGAGCTAAGAGATGAAGGGATTCTTATATGTGGTATCAAACAAAGCTTTTAGAGCAGAAGAATCACCTTCCTTAACCAAATTTTAGCAATTGAGGATGCTCCACCACCAAAAATGTTAGTTTAGTGTAATCTTGCTTACCCAATCCCTTTTTCCCTCTTATACACTTTTGTTAATTTTAGGTTTCAAAGTGATTCATTTGAGAATAATAGTGTTATGACCCCTATATGTAACTTTAATCATCCTATTGATTTTTGTGAGATTGAAGAAGAAGAAGAGATTAAACTATCTATAGAACTCTTAAGGCTTGTCATGGAAGAGGAGAAAAAGATCCAACCTTATAAGAAATCAGTTGAGATAATTAATCTAGGCACAAAGGAAGATAAAAAAGAAGTTAAAATTGGTACTTTGATGAAAAAAAGATATACAAGAAAGCTTGATCAAGCTTTTTTGTGAATATAAGGATATATTTGCTTGGTCATATTAAGATATGCCAAGATTAGGCAAAAATATAGTTGTCCATAAGTTACCATTAAAGCTAGAATGTAAGCTTGTGGAACAAAAGTTAAGGCACACAAGACCTGATATGTCTCTAAAGATCAGAGAAAAGGTCAAAAAGTAATTTGATGCTGAATTTCTTATAGTCTCCATATATCTTGAATGGGTTGCCAACATTGGTCTAGTACTTAAGCAAGATGGAAAAGTTTAGATGTGTGTTAATTATCAAGATTTGAATAGAGCAAGCCCTAAAGATGATTTTTTGTTACCACATATTGATGTCCTTGTTGATAATACTGCTAGAAATTCAATATTTTTCTTTATAGGTTATTTTGTGGGTATAATTAAGTCAAGATGGATCTTAAGGATATGGAGAAAATAACCTTCATCTTTTTATGGGGCACTTTTTGTTACAAAGTAATGCTATTCAGATTCAAAAAATACTTAGGCAACCTACCAAAAAACAATGGTGACTTTACTTCATAACATGATGCATAAAGAAGTAGAAGTTTATGTTGATGAAATGATCATCATGTCAAAAAGTGAAGAAGACCATATTATTGATTTACAAAAACTTTTTAAAAGGCCAAGGAAGAGTCAACTTCGACTAAACTCTACAAAATGAATCTTTGGGGTTAGGTCAGAGAAGCTATAAGGGCTCGTGGTTAGTTAGAATAGAATAGAAGTTAACCCTGAAAAGGTTCATCTTATTTTGGAGATGCCAATACCAAACGATAAAAAAGTTTGAAGTTTTGGTAGGAAGTTGACTTACATTGTTAGATTCATTTCCCAATTAATGATAATGAATTAGGGAGAAAATATCAAGAAATATATTATTTGAGTAAAAAGTTCACAATCTGTAAGTTAAAATACTCTCTCTTGAAGCATACTTGTTGTGCCTTGGCATGGGCATCTTATTGCTAGAAACAATACATGTTGTGTTATACTACATGACTTTATCAAATATGGATCCAATCAAGCACATCTTTGAAAAGCCTGCCTTAACGGGAAGAATTACTTAATAGCAAGTGTTATTTTCTGAATATGTCAAAGTTTATATCACCTATAAGGCAATAAAGGGTAGTATGCTTGTTGATTTTTTTGGCTAATTAGCATGTGGAAGACTATGGTTCTATGCAATGTGAACTTTCAGATGAAAACATAATGACACTATTCAATAATAATGAATCACCTAAAAATGAGGAATGGACGTTGTTGTTTAATGGAACCTCTAATGCATCAGGGCATGGTATTAGTGCTATTTTAATTTTTCTTAAGGAGAAAACTATCCCATTCACAGCCAAGCTATGCTTTGATTATACAAATAATATGGCTAAATACGAGGCATGTGCCATGGATGTACAAGCTGGGTTAGATTTGGAAGTCAAGTTTTAAAGGCATATAGAGATTCCACACTTGTAATCCAACAATTAAAAGGAGATTAGGAAACTTGAGATGCCAAGTTGATTCCATGTCATAGACATATAATGAATTTGTCAGAACATTTAAGAGAAATCACTTTCCATCATATTTCAAAAGAAAATAATCAAATAGTTGATGCACTAGTGACGTTATCCTTTATATTCAAAGTAAATGGCAATGATTAGACACGTGTTCTCAAAATTGAAAATTGAAATTAGCAAACTCATTGCTTGAGTGTTAAAGAAGAACCTGATGGGAAACCTTGGTATCATGATGTCAAGTAATACATAAAGTGCAAGGATTATCCAAAAGGGGCCTTAACAAATGATAAGAGAATTATTATAAGAATGACAATGGACTTGTTTTTGAATAAGGTGATACTATACAAGAAGAATTATGACATTATTTGCTAAGGTGCGTTGATGCTATAGAAGCAAGAAAGATCATTGAAGAAGTACATAAAGGTTTTTGTGTAACACATTCAAATGGGCGTGCTATGGCAAGAGCAATTTTGAAAATAGGCTATTTTTGGCTAATAATAGAGAGCAACTGCATCAATTATGGGAAGAAATGTCACAAGTGTCAAATCTATGCTGACAAAATTAATACTCCTCTTATGTCATTGAATAGCTTGTCTATGCCATGGCTATTCTTGATGTGGGGCCTTGATGTCATCAATCCACTTAAGCCAGAGGCTTCAAATGGAAATTGGTTTTTCATCATAGCCATTAACTATTTCACTAAATGGGTTGAAGCCACCTCCTATCCTAGCGTGACTAGAAATGTCATTCAAAAATTCATAAAAAGGGATCTAATATGTCATTATAGCTTGTTAGAAAGAATTATGATTGGTAATGTTATAAATTTCAATAATAAGATAATGATAAAGATGTGTGAACAATTCAAGATAAAGCATCACAATTCAGTGCAGTATCGTCCCAAAATGAATAGAGTTGTAGAAGCAGCCAATAAGAACCTTAAAAATATCATCCAAAAGATACCAATAACATATAAAGATTGGCATGAGATGTTTTCATTTGTTCTCAATTTCTACCAAACCTCTATTTGCACTTCTACAGAAGCCACCCTATTTTCTTTAATATATGGCATGCAAGTAGTGCTTCCCATTGAGGTTGAAATTCCTTCATTAAGGGTTTTATTAGAGGCATAGGTAGAAGAGGAAGAATGGGTTTGAGCTTGGTATGATCAATTGAATCTCATTGAAGGAAAAAGATTGATAGTGTTGTTCCATATACAACTTTACCAAAAAAGGCTAATTAGAGCTTATGCTATGAAAGTGCACCCTTGCCAATTCAGGGAAGAGGACTTGGTATTGAAAATGATACTTCAAATTCAGAAGAATGGTCATGATAAATGGATGCCTAATTATAAAGGGTCTTTTATCATGAAAAAAGCTTTCTCTTGAGGAACTTTAATCCTTACGAAGATAGACAAGGATGAATTACCACAACCTATTAATGTAGACAAAGTGAAAAAGTATTATGCATAAATCATGTTTGTTATGCATTTGATTTGCCTAGGAAGTTCATAACACAATAGATAATGAGGCATTTCGATATTTACTACCCTAATCAGTAGGTGTTCAAATGTATAAGGACAATTAACACTAGTTTTTCTGAGGCTTGTCATTAGAATAACTAAAAGTTTCCTATTTGATCAATTTCTATGCATCCCATTGTATATCTTTTCATTGGCCAAATGGTGTTCCATTTTCTTAAATATTTATGGCAATTTTATTATCATTATCCTTTTAATATGATGCTTTCAGTTAACTCTTTCAACCATTATTTGATAAGAAATTGATCATAAATTTTTATGAAAAGTGTTAAAGAAGAACCTGATAGGAAACCTTGGTAACATGATGTCAAGCAATACATAAAGTGTAAGGAATATCTAAAAGAGGCCTCAGCGAATGATAAGAGAATTATAAGCAGAATAACAATGGACTTTTTTTTTTAATGGAACTATACTATACAAGAGGAATTATAACATTATTTTGCTAAAGAGCATTGATGTGATAGAAGTAAAAAAGATCATTGAAGAAGTACATGAAGGTTTTTGTGCAACATATCAAATAGGCATGCTATGACAAGAACAATTTTGAGTGTATACTATTTTCGATTGACAATGGAGAGTGACTGCATCAATTATGTGAAGAAATGTCTTAAGTGTCATATCTATGCTAATAAAATTCATACTCCTCCTACACCATTGAACGCCTTATCTACGCCATGGTCATTCTCGATGTGAGGCCTTCATGTCATAGGTCCAATTAAACCAAAGGCTTCAAATGGACATTGATTTATCTCTATAGCCATTAAGTATTTCACTAAGTGGGTTGAAGCCACCTCCTATCCTAGCATGACTAGAAATGTCACTCAAAAATTCATAAAAAAGGATATGGTATGTCATTATGATTTGCCAAAAAGAATTGTGAGTGATAATGACACAAACTTCAACAATAAGATGATGACAAAGATATGTGAACAATTTAAGATAAAGCATCACAATTCAGGGTCATATCATCCCAAAATGAATAAAGACATAGGAGTACCTAATAAAAACCTTAAAAAGATCATCCAAAAGATGATAATAACATACAAAGAATGGTATGATGATGCTTTCATTTGCTTTCCATGGATATTGAACCTTTGTTTGTACTTTTATGGAAGTCACCTCCTTTTCTTTAGTTTATGGTATAAAGGTAATGCTCCTAATTAAGATTGAAATTCCTTTGTTAAGGGTTTTAAAGAAGGCACAGCTAGAAGAGTCAAAATAAGTCTGAGCTTAGATGACCAATTGAATCTCATTGAAGGAAAAAGATCGTTAGTATTGTGCCATGAACAACTTTACCAAAGAAAGCTAATGAAAGCTTATGCTAAGGAAGCCCTCACCGATTTTGGGAAAGGGATCTGGTATTAAGATTAATACTTCCAAATATAAAAGGATGGTCATGGTATATGGATGCCCAACTATAAAGGGCATTTCATCACGAAAAGTGCTTTCTTTAAAGGAGCTTTAATCCTTATGAACATAGATGGGAATGAATTTCCACAACCTATCAATATGAATAGAGTGAAAAGCATGTTTGCTTCACATTTGATTTTCCTATAAAGTTGATAACTTAGCGGATAATGGGGCAATTCAATATTTACTACCCTAATCAAAGGTGTTCAAATGCATAAGGGCAACTAGCACTAATTTTTCTGAGACTTGTCCCTAGAATAACTAAAAGATTCATATTCTGATAAATTTTCATGAACCCCATTGTATATCTTTTTCATTATCTAAATGATGTTCCATTTTCTTTGTTACTTGTGACAATTTTATTCTTGTTATCATTTTAATATGATGCTTGTGATTAAGCATTTCATCCATTATTTGAGAAAAAATTGATCATGCATTTTTATGAAAAGTGTCTTTTGGAATATCAAAAGAAAAATGTTATTTACATGCATCGAAGTGTAAGCAAAATTACTTCAATGAAATGAAAAAGACAACAAGGGATAAGTTGACCATCCTAAGACATCAGAACAAATTAGTAAGGGACTTATCAGATATCAAAGAATATTAGTGACAATGAAAGGATAAAAAGTTGAAATACTAGAACTCTATGAGCCAATTGTAAGATTCATATTATTCATCCTGACACTATTGAGGAGGTTCTTGTATAAGATGGAAATGACAAAAAAAAAAAAGAAATATTAAAAAGAAAAAGGAAAAAGGAAAATTGGTTTATATATCTTGAAACATGCATCATATTTTTCAACATGTTCACTTATATGTTGTGTTTTTCTAAACACATCAACCTTTCTATTGTTAGGTTGAAACCAATATTGGCAGCTCGAGCATGCGAAAAGTAGCTTTTTTACTTTCTGTTATTAAACTAAACCTAGCAATGGTGGGTTGAGCCTGTGAAAAGTAAATCTTTTACTTTTTATTGTTAAATCAAATCTAGCAATGGCTAGTTGAGCTAATAAAAAGCATGTCTTTTACTTATTATTGATCAATCAAACCTGGCATTGATGGATTGAGCTTCTAAAAAGTAAGTCTTTTACTTTCTTGATGAATTCTACCAACTATGAGCAAGTTTAACAAATGGAAAATTTGCCTTTTGTTCATTTTGCAGTCTTCTTTTCATGATGTGCTACTAACTCATAAGATTTCTTATTCTTTCTAGAAATTGGTGTCTATACCTTTATCCATCTTCTAATATTAAAAGGATGAGTAAAGGGGGCAGCTGTAGATACCCAATTTTGTCCAGGTATAATATGTTTTGTGACTAATTGGAACTAAACTTACAAGATAAAAAATTATTAATATTCATTTCTTTTTTAATTATTTTAGTAAGAGTAAAAATTATAAAAAAAAATATCAATCACAAAGTAGCAATATTTTTTTTAAGTTGAAAAGAATATAAAAATACAAAAAAACTATTAAGTAGGTTTAGTGTACTTTGTACAAGGAAAATATAAAAAAACAAAAAAAAAACATTTTTACCAAGAGAGTGCTCAATCTACAATTGCAAGTCTCTGCTGTCATCTACGTCTTTCTTAAGCCAAGAAATTTTCTCAAAGTAAACTTCTTTATACAACTCAATTTTTGCCAAAATGAGAGAACAACTTAAAATTGATAAACAACCTCTAAACCAAAGGAAATAACTTACAATCACAAGAAATAAAGTAAAAATTAAATCACGAAAGTACAATTTTTTTTGGAATAAATTGAGTGTTTTCAGATGAGAAGAAAGAGGAAAGGGGGACAAGGAGAAACTCATTTTTATTTTCTATAAAAAAAAGAAGAAGAGTTCAATAGAAAAAAAAAACCTTTTGTCAAATCTCATAGCTTAAATCTGTTAATATATCTCTCTCATCCTTCCTCTTCCTCATACATGTATATAGCATTTTTTTTCTTACTATCATTTTTATTTTTAGATTTTTTGTTTACATGATTGTATTTTAGAAAGAATAGAAATAATCAAATAAAAAAGGATCATGTTATTCAAGAAGGATCTGTTAAAAGAGAAGATGATAACCATAAAGAGAGAAAAATTAAATTGATGGAAGAAAAAATATAGCTCTAAGAAAAGAAAGTTAAAAATTAAACCTTTAATTTCAACCTTAGAGTAGAAAATTTTAAAAATTAACTTTTGAAATATAGGAATTCAGTTTTCTCAGTCTTGTATTCAAACATGATAATTCTTGATCTTTCAATTGTTGGGTTGAAAAAAAAAAGAGTAGAAAGATGAAGATGCAAGAGAAGAGAGGCCAAGATTTACCCCTATTTTTATAGACCAATCTTGACCTGTGTTTCAAATAAGTCTATTATTTATATATATATGTATGTATGTATGTATATATAATGTGTATTGTGTCCCACTCTTCTTTTTTTTTTCTTTCCTTTATTTGATTTGTTGCCTTTTTAAATGCGACTTCAATATTTTTTCTTTTTCAACTTTTTTTATTTGATGAATTAGAGGATAATGAGCCTAGTTTTTTTTTTTTTACTGATTATATTTATTCTTTCTCTTTTTATGTTATCTTATATATTTATTTTATGATTTTGTTTCATTTATACAATTATTGTTACAGATAGATTATTTCATTACATTATAAATTGTTATTTGTATTTTATATATAATATCATAAAATGGAATAAATTAAAAATAAACTGGACATTTGGTCCCTTTTTTAGTGTTCTTGAGGTAACGGCTATAAGAATTAAATTGGGTGAGCCGATGAAACTTTAAAAAGAAATGCCTAATAATATTATATATGAAATCATTGTATATATTTTAATTTTTATTTATATATTACACTATATTTAAATATGTCATTTTATTACATCTCCACGCATATATTTTTAGCCTAACAATACTTTTGTTAATGATAAATAAAAGTTAGAAAATCCAACTGCAAGTATAAACGGCTTACAATATTCTTGAGGCACTTTTCCTTTGTATAAGTTTAGCCATGGAGTTTGACAAATTTGACATGTTAATTAAATTGATAAAATTTATATAACATGTCAAATTAATGAAATTTATATAATATATTAAGAATTTTTTTTAACTCAACTTTCGTATTATTATTAAATTAAACACTACTCATAATTTTAGTAATATATTACAATCAAACTTCACTTTATACATTATTTTAAGTATACATCACATACAAATAAAACTTAAATTATATTTATGACAAATTAACAGGGATCCAATTGTGACTATAATAATGATAACTTTCAATATTCTCAAAGTATTTATTTTATTTAAATTCAACTATAAAGTTAAAAGAATTTGATACTAAATATATTAAACTTTTTATTTTATTTCAATCAATTTTTCTTTAAAAAATTTAAAGCTAAATAAACTTGAAAAATGTTAATATTGTTTCAACATTAATTAAGCGATACCATTTTTAATGGACAAATGAATTTTTCTTACATTATAATTTTTTTTGATTTTAAAATTAAAATTTTATGAAAATATATATTTTTTAATATCACTTAATAATCATTATTGTAAACATGTGAAAATCAATAGTTTCTTCAGTCACTTATACTTGTTTAAGTCTTATATCACTTTTGATATTATATAAAACAGGATAGGATATAAAAAAATATAAATAAATAATTTTTCAAAAAAAAAAATAAACAAATTATACATCAAACCAATCAGTTTTAAATTAAAGATTGCATTAGGAAAAATAGGTAACTATTTTATCAATGAACGTCGTATGGTATTAATACGTTCCATACATGTAATTAACTTTTAAACTCGGACTTTAGATTACATAGACCTTATTTTAATGTTTCAATTACATCATTAAAAATGATTAGTAACAACTTTTTTTATTTATTCAAATTCATGCACATTTTAAATTTGCATTTCACGTCTTTTATCTTACACTATAAACTCATTATTTATATGTAGAATTTGCCTATCACATCACCTACCATCATCGAGTAAGTTGCCACAACTTTTATTCAAGTCCTTCTATGATTTATCCAACCGTAAATGTGGCCAGATAGGAAAAGACTATAAGAATTGATTTTTGGCCAACAAGGGCTATGGGATCATGAATTGATTGCATTTTTGTCGAATCAGACAGGATTTCATCTTTCACGAACCATTTATGGCATCTTTCACAAACCATTTATGGTATGAAAATTGAAACTCCATCCACAAAGGAGCATATAAAGCATTCTATGAATTCTACTCATTAGTAGATTATTAAAGAGCAGGCAATCTTTTAAAATTAATTGGAATTAGTTATCGTAACAATAAAGGAAAAGTATTGAAAAATTATACCCAGTCAAGCTTATGACATGATCGTGGATTCAAAATAAATAACTTATGCTTCTAAGCTTCCTCGCACATGAAAAATTAAAGGAGAGGACTTGACATTTCAATAGAATGCTAAGAATGGTTTTTCATCTTTGACAAGTCCCCTCATAAAAATTCGTTTCATGAACCGTCATATAATATAATAATAGGCCAATAGTAAGTAATTTGACAACAGGCTAATGACTTTCATATACATTTAAGGAGACTTTTAATTTGTCTAGTTTTGTGGTGCGAAACTGACGCCAGACACCTTTAGCACCATTTTAAACAAAAGCTATGATACATTCAGCAAAACAGTAGTCTTTTAACCATTAGAAGGTAAGTGCAATCTAGTGAGACATTTTAACAAACACCTTTTGTTTGTGCTTCAAACCGTCAATTTCAATATGAAATTTTGTGTGCTTGCTTTCCAAACACAATTTGACAATTAAAATAGGGTTCATAAGGTAATACGATCACTAACTGATTAAACAAATATAGACACATCAGTTGAGAATATGAGGATCATACCTTAGGTATATACAAGTTTGTTGTGTAATAATTTTCTCCAATTCTTAGATTTGTGAAGAATTTTTAATGTTACAACAGAAGAATTCTCAATTCTTCAATTCTTCAAGGCTAGTGTTGAGGAGCAATTTGTGCTTCTTGGAAATTTTATTTCAAACTAATTAGTTGCTTGAATAAGTGGCCTCTTCGATAACAAAATGTTTGGAGGTAGCAAAAATTCTAGTAGAGCTTCATTAATCCTAAAACTTTCATTTTGGATGAAGCTGACCAGTGGAATGTGGAATGACTTGCAAACACAACAAGGTCAGTATCATATGGTGGAAGTGGTCTATCGAGCATGCTCTGATGATCAAGTTAATGTTTGAGTAGAGTTTTAGTAGTATAATAAAAATAATCAGAAGAACAAATACCTCTTAGTATATATAGGTGTTGAGGATGCCAATTGACGTGCTCTTGAGTGAATGAAATGCTACTATGTATTGGTAACGTCAACAAGATTCCTATTAGGTAACTGCTGCAATTACAATTTTCACGTATGCTTGAGTCATGCCTTTTGTCATGTGTTGGTTGGGTGGTTGATTCATTGAACTATTATTTAGTCAAGTCCTATGAATAAGCTGATCAACTAGATGTAGCAGGTTGATCGATCTCGATCCAAAACTGCTTGTCTTAGTCATTTCAACTGGTCTTGGTTGATCAACTATGGTTGATCCTTTGGAGACTAAACACTTTAGGCTATATTATTTTCCCCTTCCCTCTCAATGGGTGCATGGTTGGCTTGTCTAGCTACTACATGTACTAGTAATTATGTCTTTTAGAGGGATCTCAGAACCTGCAAAGGTTGTATTATGGCGAGGATCAGCATCCAAACCATTCATCTGCTTCTGCCTCTACTGTTGGATCTTTCCTTAGTCTTTATAAAATCTAAACTAAGCCATTTTGCACCTTTGCCATACTGTGCTTTCAAAAAATCTGGACTTACTACCCTTGTCTTTTGTCATGTTTCCTGACACTTTTTTTTGTTTTTGACTACTTCATCACCATAGGTAAATTTTTTGTATTGTTTTTGCTTTTACCTTAGCTTTCCTTCTCTTCATCTTCTTTAAAATGCATCGATAGCAACAAATTTTCTTTGGTGAAAATACCTCTCGTGCTACAGGTCTTTTTACGGGACACTTTGAAGGAATTAGTGTTTTTATTTTGGCTTTGCTTATGTACTCTGCCTTTACTTACTTTCACCTGTCCTCTGCTTTTAGATTTTTGGTAAGAGAAATACTGAAAATCCTTTGCTTAAAGATGACCCCCAAGCAACTAATGGATACTAGTACCTAAGCTTAAGTCGAGGAGAAACTTATCATGCCACTACTTCTCAACTTGAGTCAACATTGCAGGCACCTATTGTTGTCAATAATTCTTCATCCACCAATTGGTATGTGTCCATGCCTAGTCACACCAAGGTGTTATCCTTGAAAAAAGGGAAAGAATGCCTCTGCGGGTTCTTCCAAGAGCAAGGGGAGTGGTCTCTCTAATGACATAGATGCAAATTACTGGGCTTTTTTGTGCAGTTTCTCTAATGCTGACAAGGATAACAAGCCAAAGAAGGACTTGACTCTTGTTTTGCCTTTGTTCCTATTGTTGTTCCTATATTTCTTTTCTTTCCATGTTGATCGATCATATTAATGAATTTACTTATGAACTTTTGTCATATGTATAATATTCTTTTCATTAATTTTTTCATAGCATTTATTTCTATACGTTAGCCTCTAATGGGCTTTTTGTTATTTTATCTTTCATCTATATTTGAATGCCGTACTTCGAGGGCTTCATCTACCATGTATTTTTATTGATGTCATGGGAATTGTTTATCCTTTTATTGGTTCTAAGAGGCCCGTTTGGTCTCTTATTTTTGTCGAGGGATCTGTTTGGTCTTATATTAGAATTGAGGGATCTATTTAGGTTTTATTAGTGCCAAGGTAACTGCTTGGGCTTTGTAAATGCCAAGAGAACTGCTCTGGCTTTATAAGTGCTAAGAGAACTGGTTAGGCTTTATAAGTGCCGAGGGAACTGTTTGGGCTTTATTAGTGCTTAGGGAATTGCTTGGACTTTATAAGTGTTGAGGGGACTGTTTAGGCTTTTGAACAATGTTTATGATGTAATCTTTCACTTTCATTTCATTGTTCTAGATACATAATTTGTCATTCACAGTAATTAACTCTGTACATGATATAACTTTAGGTGCATTGTATTCCACCTTTGGGGAAGGGGCTTCCCTTGCACAGTCTCCAAGTGGTAAGTGCCATTTGATAGGCTTACCTATACATTAAATGGTTCTTCCCATGCCACTCCTAACTTTCCTTTTGTCATTGTTTTGCATGGTCCATTTGCTCTTTGGAGGACTAGGTCTCCCTTCACAAACTCTTTGTTTCTTACTCTTCTATTTGCAATTTTGGCAATCTTTGTCTTATAGTGCCCATTTTAAAGTTGAGTTATCTCTCTTGTTTCTATTAATATGTCTAGCTCATCCTTTCTCCTCTATTCATTCTTCTATCGTTCTTATTGCTCTCTTTGATTGAAGTATTGCCTAAGTTTTACAAGGAGTATGGCTTCACTTTGTACGTGAGCATGAAGGGAGTTTTACTGGTGGCGGAATGAATGGTGGTTTTGTATGATCACAAAACACTTGGTAGCTTTTCAGCCCATCTTCATTTTGCTTCGTCTAGCCTTTTCGTAGTCCTTTTAGCATGATTCTATTTGTTAGCTTGGCTTGCCCATTTGATTGGTGATGTTCAATGGAAGTGAACTTTTGCTTAATTTCCAACCTTTGGCAGAATTGTTGAAAAACACCACTGGTGAATTACTTTCCATTATTGGATATGATTACCGTGGGGAGGCCATACCTAAAAGGAGATGTTAGCAATTTTCATATGCCAAAACTTGTACTTTTAGAAATTTTACCTGTAAATAATGTTTTTCCAATTGAACCTTTTGTCATTATTTAAGGTTATAGTTGCAAAAGGTTCTGCCTCTATCCACTTGGTAAAGTAATTAACCATTACCATCACATACTTTAATTGACTGGGAGCTTCCCATTGGTTGAACAACTAGGAGTGAAGATGGATACTTGTTCGACTATTAGTTTCCTTTGAACCTTTACAAACTCTAGCACTTTTCACATCTTCATATGAGTTCTATGTGTTCTTTCTTTATTTTAGGACAAAAATACCCTGACCGAAGAACTTTTAGTGTGACTACCGCTTTCACCATGTGAGATCCATAGTGCCTTTATGAATTTCTCTCAGAAGATAATTAGCTTCGCTCGATTGAAGGCACTTTAGCAATAAAAGGAAAAAGTTTTTCTTATATAATTACCCCCTTATGAATAAATATGTTGCTATTTGTTTGACCTTCTTAGCTTCTTTTTTATCTTCCGGCAACCGTCCTTCCTCTAGGAATGCCATGATTAGGGTTAACCATGTTTCTTCATGCTCCGTGCACAATACCTCATCTATACAAGGGGATTGCAACTTCTCTTGAATTGCAGTTCTATTATTTACTGTTGCTTTAGCACTAGCTAATTTGGCCAATGCATTTGTACGCTCATTTTCTTCCCTTAGAATTCTTGCCAATTCAAAATTGAACCTTTTTAGCAAGCTCCTAGCAATGTCAGCATACTTTGTTGTTGTCGGCTCTTTTACTTTGTAGTCTCCCTTGACCTAGGCAATTACCAATCAAGAATCATTCTTGACTTTCAGTGACTATGCCATTACTTATTTTGCTAACATCAACCTGATTATCATGCTTCATACTCTGCTTGATTGTTTGTTGCTTTAAAGTCAAATTTTAGCGAGTATTCCAAGACTAAGCTTATAGGTTATTCTAAAATCACCCCTGCCTTGCAATCTTTTCCATTTGATGAACCATCTACATATAGTGTCTATGTTAGGCATTCTATGTTAGTCGTATATAGGTGCCCTAGAGTTAATTTGATTAGGCTCTATTGCATCTATGACTAAGTGGTCTATGGATTTGGATAATAAAGGTTAATTATTCATCTTATATTGCATATTATGATTATATTTATGATTTATGCATAATTAAGATGAAGCCCATGGTGAGAAGTTAATTCATTTAATCAATCCTATAAGGGGTTATGGGATTGTGAGTGTGATTGTTAATGATGTAAACTTCTAC
>JANHAO010011731.1:0-16789 GCA_026873985.1 Saraca asoca | reverse complement strand
GAAATCGACTGTAGAGCTACTAGAAAATAAATCTGATGATCTAGGATTACTCACCGGGTCTCAGAGGTCCTAGCCCCAGCTCGTCACTGGCCGGCGTGCCACCGGCGACCCAGAAACCTTCCATGGCCAAACCAGTCTCAAAACAGGGGAAAGAGAGAGTTTGAACCATTTGAGACTACTTACCCATGGAAAGGTCCGCCACTAAAGAAAGGGAGGGACTGGACGGAGCACCCTCGCTGAAACCCGCCATCTCCGGCGAGAAGAAAAGCCACCGTGGTCGAACGGCACAAACTTGTCGGCAGCTGCTCACGGTTCAGACCGAACTGACCGCTGGACTCCTACGACGTGCTGGGACTCAGACCATGCCCGGACGTTCGCCAACGTGAGGAGAGCTCCCAAGAGCTGCCCGGAGGAGCCGTCGGACCTCCGCGAAGGAGAAGGGAGCAGAGCCAAAATCGGGGGAGGAGGGGGCGAATGGGGGCTCTCTCTCTTCGCGGCTTCTGGAGAAAAAAAGAAGCCCAAGTGACCGGCGACCTATTGAACCGATTTTTCCCTTTTTCTTTTTTCCTTCTACTATCACTTATTTCAAAACTTGCCCCACCCGAAATTGGAACTTTTCAATTCAGTCCCTGTCAATTTTTCAGTTTAGTCCTTTCAAAATTCAAAATTTTATTTCGAATTTTTCTTTTTATTTTCCTTAATTTTTCGGGTGTTACATAATGTTAATTTATCAGGATAAAGTTGAAGAGTTTTTTCCTTATCTTACTAGGTTAGTTTTATCTATAAATATAATTTGTTTTAGGTTTTATTAGGCAATCAAAAGGTGAGGAAGAGAAATAAACTAATAAGCCTGTGAGTTTAGATAGAGTACTTCTTTATATATTGAGTTAAAGTTGTGATCAATAAATTTCTCTTTTCTCATATTCTTCTCCAGAATTCTTCTTTTTATTATTTTAGTTCCAACATCATTGAATTGTTCTTTTTATTCTTTTAGTTCCAACAAGAAAAATGCTCTTATATTTTTCATCAAACATAAAACCCTTATCATATTTTAATTGAAAACCTGCTATAGGCATTTTCCAGTTCTGCAAAACGAGCTAGCAAAAGCCCGGTAATAGACCAAGTCCAAAAGAAAGAAGACCCAAGCTCACTAGACCACTATCAGCATAGGCGCAGAACGAGATAGAAGTCCCAACTCTTTAAGGGACAAGACCCGGCTTGCATAACAGGTAGCTCGCCATACACGAGCTCGCATTACCAAAGGCGAGCTTGCGACGATCGTCCTCACTAACCGAAGGCTAGCAATGACTTAGAGTCCCAGCTTGCAGACATTGCATCTCGCTCAGTGAAAGAGCTTGTTAAGGGAAAACCTAAAGTAGGTGCCTTTAGACCTAATGCGTGGGTTCAGTCTGTAAGAAGCAGCGCTGCGGGCCCACCCGCAGAAAGTAAGCTTCGAAAGTTAGCCAGTAACCTACAAAGGCCATTTTACAGTAGTCTAGATTGTCTTGTACATTTATTTTGATGTAACAGAAATACAAACTGTGTAATTACTATTATAATGTTCCTAACTTTTATAAATAAGAGGAGAGAGATTACTGTAAGTAAGTCTGAACGGAGATACTGTAACTCTACCCAAATTTCTCCAGATTAATAAAATGCTACTGTGGAGTAAAGATCGATGCCGTCCGATTTTGGCTAAACCATGTTGAAAATATTGTGTGTTTACTGCTCTTCCTCTCCATCCCCTTCATTCTCTGCTTGCTCAACCGGAAGACAATTTGAGTCTTAAAAGAACCTCTCAGGTTGGTTGGATTTTGGTAGAACCGAAATCCATCATAAACAAAACCCAAAAATTTAACATGCAATGTAAAATATACGTTCAACAAATGTATCAAACAAATATTAGAAGGGTTTTATATTATTTGCAAAATCAATATATATTGGGAGAAAAAAGAAAAAAAAATTTATACAATACACAAGTGATGTGAATTTAGTTTAGTAAATCTAAAAACTTTATGTAAAATTTTAGAAGTAATTTCAAACACCAAAATTTGCGATTCTTTTTTCTTTTTTCAAGTATTTGCATAAAGTTTATGTTTTTTCCATCAAAATTGAATAGTGACTTAATAAAAAAAACTGAAAATTAAAGGTTAGCATGAAGGTTGTGAAAATTTCTGACACTTGGTATAAAGTTTGCTTTTTTCTATTAAATTGAACTAAATGGTGGCTTAATGCAAAAAAATAAAAATTAAATGTTAGAATCAAACAAAAAATTAGAAGATTTGTGTCATTTACAAAATTAATATATATTAAGAAAAAATAAAAGAAAATTATATAAAATACTCAAGGTGATATAAATTTGTTATAGGCATTTTTTGATACCATGTAAAATGGGCTGACCGAGCCCAAGTCCAACTGGAAGGGTCTAGATCACTCAGGTCGCTAATGACCTCACATGAAAGCTCCAAGTAGCATCCTCAGCTAGCTCCTAGCTGTAGCTTTCAGCTTCAAAGGAAAGTTTTAACACTTTCCCAGTAAATATCAACTCATGGGGCCCACCTGTAGAAAGTAGTCTATAGAAGTCAACTTACAGGAGTCTAAGATGTCTTTTATATTTATTACTTGATGTAACATTTTTATAACTTTTTAAATTATATTTATATCCCTTACTTCTCTAAATAAGGGGTTAAGCCATTGTATCAGGGGGACTCCAAGAAAGAACACTTGTACTCTGCAACTTACACTAATAAATGAAATTAACCGTGGATATAGGCACTGGTGCCATCCGATTTTAGCCAAATCACTTTAAAAAATCTCCTTTGTTCTTCATCTCTCAAACACCTTCTTTTTCTTTTTAACCTGAATGCAACTTGAGGTTCAAGAACAACCCGATTGATTAAGATTTGGGTCCACTGAACCAAATTTCACCGTCAATATTTTGGTGCTAGAGGAAGGGCCTCATCTGTCTTCTAGTTGATTTTTTGTGTTTTGGTTGATTTCCTGTACAACTGTGATGGCCGGAAAAAGAACAACTAGGAGTTGACTAATTTTCCTATTTTTGTATCGTTCATGAATCGTACTGCATAGGTAGTGTTCACATTCTCCCCAACAGCTAAACCATTAGATTTTATAACAGAGCAAGCAACTGCTTCACCAGAATGTTTTAACTTCTTGTCAATGCCTGAGTGTGGTTCATCAACCATAAAAGACTTCCTCTCAAAAAAAGTAACTGGTAATGCATTCTTAGATCTGAAAGTTCCTTCAATTGCCATAGGAGCAACAAGGTTTGTTCCAACATCATCCCCAGGGGGTATAGAAGCACTGGCAGCTTCAGAAAGTTTAACACTACTTTTAAGCAGTGCATTGATGAAACTTGAAGAAGCGCTATACGTCTTCCCACATCTCGATACAAAACCTGGTGATGAGCTTGTTGGTTTTGGTGTTTCCATTACTTTCTTCATCACTAGTTAGAGCTTCATCAGCATTACATGTATCGTTGGTGATGAAGCTCTTCCACATAGAACAACATGATTTTTAACAGAGCCCCTATGATCATTAAATGATGATTCAGAACTGGGCTCTTTCAGAATAGCATATACAGCCAAACCATTCAGACCATTGGCGACAAGACAGCATCACGAGCTGAATCATGCAGCAACTCAGCTCAATCACGAGCCCATGCAGTAGCAGTGTGGCACCTCGCATGATGACAAGCTTACTGACCTTGCATTGAGACCAAGTTGATGACAAGCTCGTGCACGACCATGCAGCAAGACTTGGATCGATAGCGAGCTCATGCAGCAACTATGCAAGACTTGGTACGATGACTCCAAGCCTCCAATAGCTGCAGAAGTTGCTATAAGTTTAGCTCATCACGGGCTCGAGCCTGTAGGAGCTTAACTTCATTGGCAACACCAGCAGCATCTCCTCCTTTGCGACTTACTTTCGGTCACATGGATTCCACTGGCAGAGCCTTCTTCAGCCTGCAGCAGCTCTGTTCATTGATGGACTTGCACTTTGGCCATGCAACAAGGCTTGGTTTAAAACTCGCACATTGGCTATGCAATGTAGCTGGGTTCGCACAACGGTAACTGAGATGATAGGCTCGTCTAGAGGCCATGCTGTAATTTGGTTCGATGACGAGCACAAAGCAACCATAGTGACTCAATTCATGATAAGTTCATACAGTTATACAGCACTCATATTTAGCATTGAGCTCATAGCAGATATGCAACAACTGGACTTGATGATGGGCTCTCACACAATCACCATGCAGTGAGGCAAGCTCCAATGACAAGTTCACAATCGCCATGCGGCGAGAATCGGTTCTATGGCAAACTCACACCATCCGTTAAGTGTTGAAAATGGTGAAGGTTATGAGCAGCAGCTGCTGCAGCATTCTGGATGTGTGCGTGATCACAAGCTATGGCCGTCATGTAGCGAGACAGTTCAAAGATGAGCTCGCATAAAGGATGCAGAGTGCAGAGCTATCCCCAACCTCTTAAGCCTTTGTGAAGAGCTTGACTTTGTCAGCAGCATCAACAACTCTCCCTCTAGCAAAGACAAATCATTTGCCCTAGAATCGAAAGTCTGAAGGTTTATTTAGAGGCATTGGGTGAACTCATGCAGTTCACTATTTTTGTGATAAGCCAAGATTATGCTCCAAGTAGCTACTTCCACCACTCCCATTTGCTGCACTATAGTGAAGTGCAACAGCTACTGCGAGTTGAGCCTGAACGTCCCACCGTAACCAGTAGCTACGTTGTTCGAACTAAGCAGTTTATGTTTAAGGCTGGGTTTTGAGGTAACCAAGAAGAGTCTTTGCCATGAAGTACATCCCAGCGATCTCTAGATCGCGCCATCAATCCTCGCGAGCCCAACATCAACGAATAAAAGCACAACAACCTCTGGATCGTGCCTTTAATCTCCACAAACTTAATACCAAGACAAACAAAAACTTGCACCAAAGTAATGGCGATTGCATGTGTCATCAATTCTCAGCTTCTTAAGCTCCCAGCACTGGGTTAATTGTTGATCTTTTGCCTTGGAAAAAGACGATGCAAATATTTTTCCATGCTAGCTTCGATAACAGCATCATGGCTCCCATATGAATGAGCTAGATATGTTTTCTTGCCCTTGAATTAAATGTTCTATTACTGCCAATTTTTATTCTTTTTTTCAAGGCTAAAACTGTGTTATTGGGTGCCCAGGTAGGTGTACAAATGCGCCCACTGAGCACTCGAACCCATGCCAGCCGAGGCGCTCCCATGGGAGAGAGGACACCCGTGCTCCCATGGCGGGACAAAACCCCACGAGGCAACTCCACTGAGGACAATACTTCCTAGGAGAGAAGGTCCGTCCCAAATGTGCTCCCAGCAAGGTGCCTTTTCCTGAGTAGAACTCCAATAGAATCCTCGGACAGGGACAAAAACACGAGGAGCCATGTTGAACTCTAATAGGAACCACAAGCACTTCAAAGCAAACAATACCTTACATGGGACAGATTCATTTCATGCAAATCTAGGCGCATCTGTGCCACCCCCTAGCCATTCAATATGGCACATATGCTTTGAAATCATATTTTATTGGATGAAGTCCATTTATATTAAATTATATGACCTATTAATATCTGTCCCCACAGTCGATTGACTTATTCGGCATTCCTTTTATCTAATGATTATCAAGTTGTGATTTACAAGAGCTCATTTATGTCAACCTACATGAAATCATTTGTAACTTACTGAACATCCAGCTCAACATGCTTGGAAAAGTTAGAAAATGATGAAATGGTGGAATGTAGTTGTTAGCTTTTGCCAGTAAACTACAACTACCAGTTCGCGAAGTGAACTGAGAGTTGGGGACTTATGTCATAGGCATTTTCTAGTATCATGTGAAATGGGTTGGCAAAAGTCCAAGTCCAAGTGGAAGAGTCTAGATCATTCAGTTTGCTATTGCATCCTCCGCTAGCTCCCAGGTCTACCTCTCAGCATTAAAGGAAAGCTTTAACACTTCCCTAGTAAATATCAACTCACGGGGCCCACTCGTATAAAACAGTATGCAAAAGTCGACTTATAGGAGTCTAGGATGTCTTTTACATTTATTACTTGATATAACATATTTACAACTTTTTAAATTATATTTATATCCCTTACTTTTATAAATAAGGGGTTAATTTATTGTATCAGGGGACTCCATGAAAGAACATTTGTATTTTGTAACTTACACTGATAAATGAAATCAACCATGGACGTAGGGACTGGTGTCGTCTGATTTTAGTCAAATCACGTTAAAAAATTTCCTTCGTTCTTGATGTTCTTCATCTCTGAAATACCTTCTTCTCCTTTTTAATCAGAGTGCAATTTGAAGTTTAAGAACAACCTAATTGACTGATATTTGGATCCATTGAATCAAATTTTACCATCAACAAAATTCAATTTAATAAAATCAAAAAGTTTTACTTCAAATTTCAGAAACAATTGTAAATATCAAGATTTCCCATACTATTTGATTTTTTTTTTAAGTATTTCAACGTAAAATTTATATTTTTTAATTAAATGATGATTTAATATAAAAAAATAAAGACTAAATATCAACGTTACAAACAGCGGCTTCACTTTTTCTGATATAAACTTAAATTTATGTATCATTTTCGTGTTAACACTAATCTGTATTTTCCATGAAATAAAAAAAAAATGACGACTTTGGTTTTTGTTTTGAAGGAAAAGGAAATTTTCTCGAGTTCAGGAATGGAGGGATGGTTTCGTTTTTGAATTTAACTTGCCGATGCTTGCTTATTGTGTTTCGGTGGTTGAAATTTTCTGCTTGCTTCATCCTCAAAGCTGTGCTGAGACTTAGAGCCATTTGTCCTCAGCTGTTGAAACACACTGAAACGTAAATCCCGCAAGGACTCCGAAAGAAACTACACCGTTTAACCAGACCTAGAATCATCAATGGTGAAGGGACTTCACGGGCAAAACCTCCCTACTGATTTTACACAGGTCATTGATCAGTTGGAGTGGCACTGCTTGGCTCCTGATGGATCTCTTATCTCCAACCCACTGTATAACGACCTCCAGCTCGTAATTTTCTCAAATTTCACTCAATTCTTTTAGTCTATGTAATTTCCCAGAAGAAGAGGAAAATGGGCAGTTTGGGTTTTATTAAAAAAAAAAAAAAACGTGAACTTTTGATGTGCACAATTCTGTAGACAATTTTAACGATGATACTAAATGTTAATGTCCAGAAGATGGGAAATGGGGTACTTGTTTATCTCTTAGAGTTGGGAATCTCTTGTACCCAGTTATACATTTCAACATTTTGATTAATTTATTATTTTTTGAATTAATATGCAGGTGAGAGAGGAAATGTGCAGGGAAAGGCTACGCTACCAGGAAGCCATGGTAAAGGATTATTCATTGAATAGGAGTTTGATTTTGAATGCTATGATACCTGGATTGAAAATTGTGATTTGGGGGCTAAGTAGTTGACTTTTGTATTGATGGGCTTTAAGTTGCTTGATGTGTGACAGATGGTTTACTGCTATGTATTCATGTGGTGGGCTGGTTGCAGGCAATATACTCTGAGGCCACTGCAATGGTGGAAGAGTATCAGCAAGCCATTTCTGTGGCTAATGGTGGTTTATATCCACAACTTGGATTAAAGAACCCTCCTCAGGTATCGAATTATAATACTGGCTTCTTCTTTTGATCTACAAACAATGTCACCTAAATGAAATATCGGCAATTTGATGATTTTAGCCCTAGACAATTTTTTGTTATGTATATGGAGCTAACAATGACATCCTTTGCTGAAATGTTCATAATGGAATTATTTATTATTTGTACCATCTTCTTTTACATGACACCTTCAAACAAATTTTTGCATTTGTAAATTCTATGACCAATAAATGAGTTTTCAGGCCAGTTCTATTCTATGTTAGAATACGTTTGAGTGAGGAAATGTAATACTGAATGTGGTTCAACTCATGCATGTTTATTGGGAAAGGTGGCGTCAGACTGGTAACAACTAAGTTGTATTGTATTATTTGGGGTCTTTGTAAGTGGGGTCAATGCTTTCCCATGAACTTCTGTTGGGAGTTGGGACTGAGCTGCTGGAATATTAGTATGAATGCTTTGACGTGGCATATTCTGCTGTTATATAGGTTTCTAAGTTTTTATATGCGCAAAGAAGTATTGGTGAGAGTTCAATAGAAAATTATTTTGATGGTTGCAAAAGATGGTTCACATTCTTTTAATGATGAATGAGTTGGATGATTTGTTGTTTGAGATGTGGAAGTTGGAAACCTTTAAATTGGATGATTGCTTTTCTAACTAAATGAAATACAACATGATTATGAACAAGTGAATAATTTATCATTTTAACAAGGAATACTGAGGATGATGGGAAGTTATAGGAAGTAAAGGAACTATTCAAACAACAGAATCATAGGTATTTTGTGTATTCTAATTTGGGAAGAAGATTAATCCTTTGAGTGCTTCATGTGGTTATATAGTCCCTAACTAAAAGGGATTCCTCCATGTCCAGTGAGAACAGGTGCTTTACACTTGAATTCCCTTGATCAAAGTTGCACGATTCTAGAGAAAGAGATCACAGCTGTTGATAACATATGCAATGCAGTACATAACTGTGACCCACAATCCCTTCTCAATTTGTCATGGGTTGAAAGGACTTTTAGGGATATACCCCTCAGTGAACTATGGGGCTATAGAGGAAAAAGACGAAACATAGTAATTCTTCATTGACAATTTTAACTTGTGTTGGTGATTAGAAGTGTATAGAGGTTAGTATATGGAGTAGTATTTGCTTTAATTGGGGGAGCTGTGGGTCTATCCTTTGGCTCATGTATCTCTTGATGACTGGATTTAGAGGATTTGGTAAGAAGAAAGAAGACAAATTTTATGAAGATCATTGCCCACTGTTTGTAAAGATCTGGTTAGGTTGGAAAGGATGATGAGTTGATTTCTTCAAGTTCTTTTTTTTATTCTTCTGTTCTTGTTTCTAGAATATAGAAATTATGTTCTCTGCTCTCTTGTATTTCTCTTCCATCCTGACCAATAAATTTATTTTTATCTAAAAATGAGTAGTAACATAAAACATTTAGAGAAAAGTAGCTTATTAATAATTGAGCACTGTTCTCAGCATTAATTCAAGAGTTGTTTGTGTTTGAGTAACCATAACAAAGTATGCTTTATATTACAGAACTGCTGATCATTCAGAACATAGTTGAAAAGTTTGATGCCTTTTTTATTCTTTTTCTTTTTCAATATATAGTATATATCCCTTAATGGTTGTGAGAGACTTTAGAATGCAGGATCTGAATAAGATTGATGTGCCTCGTGTTTATATACCTTTTCTTTAGTGATCCAGCTTGATATGAACCAGATATACATTTTATCAATTATCAGGTGTACAAGACTTTAGAGCATCAGATAGTTGTGGCTGAAGCAGCTCAGAGATTGAGGCTTCCTCTGATCTCCAAAGACGGTGACATTCATAAGGAAGATATTGAAAAATTGACTGTAATTTCTCGGAGCTCCCTTGACAGTACTAGTACCAATGTGACGATTGGCTCAGGTACTAATTCTACCAATTACACTACTCCAAATAGCTCTATTGGAGGGGCTAATTTTACTCTTACTGCTATGGATACTGTGGATCCTGGAGTTGGTGGAGTGCCTACTCGTTTTCTAGGAATTACTCCTGCTTATTTGTGGCAAACTCAGCTCCAACGAACACCATCATCCACGGTATACTTTGTATATCAGTATATAAAAGTCAGCATCCAAGCACATTATTTTATGCTAGGCTTTACTATTGACTACTGAAGCATACGAGAATATTTCCTTTGTGTTTTTAATTGAAAGGATATGACAGAGTATCGCATGTCTCTCTCCCTTGAGATAAATGCTCTCTTGAAAGAGAAATGTGAAAAACTATCTGATGCCTTTATATTGGATGACAATGGTAAGTATTATATGTGTCACACAATCTTTCCTTATTTATTAAGAAATTAGGGTGAGAGTAAGGGAAGGTTTACAGAGAGGCAAGAGAGAGATTAGTGATTGAATGTTGAATGGCTGATTACATAATGCTTAACCCTAATTCTCTATTTATATATAAGCACTAAGACACACAATGACTCTTGTACCCTTTACTTTGAATATAGTACAAGTATACCTATAATACTTACCCAATTATTGAATAATATTCTTTAACATTCTTCACTCATCTATAGTTTTGCATGATATTATTTTTTATTACTTACATCACTCATTTTCTTCTAGGAGATATGTGATGTGATTGATTGTATGTTGTTTATATTTTGTCAAACTGATTTCTTTTTTCTTCATCCAGACACTCCATTGCTGGAACTCAAAATACAAGTTCTCAGCTTCCTGAAAGGTCTGGACTAATTCTTTTAATTTTTAGAAAATCTTATTGAGTGTAAAATTGGAAACAATGTTATTGCATTGGATAAGGGAACCGAATTCTTCTGTTGCTGCATGCAGCCTATAGCTTCTCACTGAAAAATGCATAAATTCACGGCCTGCAAAGCTTTGAAACAATCTTGAATCTTAGGTGTGGAGAGTGGAGACATGTTAGTTTTTTATGGATAGAATGTCTGTTTTAAGCGCCCAGAATGTCAGTTCTAGAATTTACCAAATGGGTTGCTTTCTGGGAAGTGTCAGGCCTCTGTTCTTGTAGATATTAGAGTCCAATAGTAGGCTCAAGGCTCAAGCTGTAAAAGGCAGTACTATTTTATGAAGTTAACAGTGTAGCCTTAATGTATTTTGCTAGTTGTTAGTCCTATGCTGGATGTATCTATAGACTACAGTGTTAGCATTATGTTATATATTAGAAAATTATCTTAGATTGATTATAGGTTATATTATAGGCTTAGGTTATGTTATGGGCTTGTTTGTAGTACACCCAAAATTAAGAGCAATAGAGTCTTTATATTTCTTAGTAGCTCTATATAAATAGAGCATTAGGTTTATGTCTAATGTATCAATTCAGTCTTATTTCTTTCAATAATACATTAGGCTTTTCTCTCAACCACTCCTTTTTCCCTTTCTCTAAACCCTAATTACTTTCTCAACATACAGTATACAGTATTTACTCTTTACTCTTCATATCTGCTATGTTACCAGGGTGAAGTTGTTGATTGAGGAGCTTGACAGAGAACAAACAGCACTGAGGGAGGACATATATTCTGCAGATAGGAAATTTGCTGAATACTCTAATGTAAATGCATAGGCATTATTTAATGAACCCCTTCTTTTGCAGACACGGAAACACTGTGTGAGGGAAGAGAACTGGTGTATATTTTCCAAGCTACATTTTTTTAGCTACAATTTTGTAATGGTGTGTAGGTGTACTGATACCATTATCCTAAATTAGGTCTTGGAGCAGATTCTTGGGGTACCTATTAAACTTGTCAAAGATTTGAAGTTGCAGCATCAACATAAATATGTGAGTTATCTATGTTAATTTACTATATTTATCTTCAAGGATATATGTTGACTTGTACCAGGTTATTTTTACTTTGTAGGATGAACTGCAGAAGACATGGCTCTGTAAAAGTGTAAGACAATGAGTGCAAAACTGAGGTTTGTTTCATTATTTTAACTTGTAACATTTTATGTTGAATCTTTTTCCCACATATTTATGTCTATACTCCATATATTTTGTCTCTGTGGTTAGATAAAGTTTAAGGAGTGTAAGGTGTAATATAAATAAATTTTGGTATTTTTCCCAAGATGATTACTAAACATTACTATGATTAATGCTGTAAAATAGTTAATATCTAAATCAAATTTAAAGTAAAAGGTTTTTCTGAAAGGTTCTAATCTAATGTGTTGTCCTTACTGATATGTTGAGTGGTAAATTTAAGTGGGACACTCTAAAAGAAACGAAGTGACAAAAGATTAGTAGAAGTAGTTTATGGTTGAGACAAATATGCAACTGCCAGGCATAATCCTTGAAAATTGGCTGTGAATTAAGATGACATGATACAATTTGTAACTCATAATTGAAAGTTTCTATAATATGTCTTGATTATATATGGAATGGAAACTTGTAGCTTTGGACCAAACAATTGAACCCTTTTCCTCCACCTTTCTGAGGAGAAAAGTATAATTTGGATATTCTTATTTGAAGTGATAATCAGATCCTCATTCTAGATATGAGCAGATTTAATTCCATTGCATTTCAGGGTCTTGGAACATGTTCTGCTGCTTGAAACTTACACTCAAGAATCTATACACACCCTCACAAAATAAGGTAAAAATGATGACAACTTTGAAAGTTTGTAAGCATTTTCTGATTCAGTTTCATCATCCCTTTTTTTTTTTCATTTATTCTAGGAAGTATCTTGTTGAGGCCACAGATGAAGCTTCTATTGCATATGGTAAAGCGGTAGGTCCCTATTTTCCTTTGTTTCTTCCTCTAATGAGATCATCACGTTATTCAGGATGAATTGAAGGTAAAATGAATTGATGGTTTTGGAGTAAGCGCTTTTTTCCTCAGTAGATGCTGCATTATGATGAATACGGGTGAATTATTAAGCTTCCAATCAACTCATTGTACCTGTTCTGTTGATTATGTTCAACATAAGAGCTTTTGGGTCCTCACATTCTCTGCAAAAACAGCCTCTTAAGGATATCATATGGCAAATATAGGTAGTAATGTAAAATGAGTGTTCAGAGGTAAAAATAAAGTGAGAAAATTGAGATATGGAGATATATTGGAAAGACTAAAGTAGCTTGAATGGCAACATAAAAAATGCAAAACTAATTGTTTAGTGATCTCCGCATTTCCAGCATTAACAAGCTAAGCTAATGCTCTGGTGCGGAAGAGTAGGAAAATTTAATTTAAGTGCGCAAGGGACTAGCACTGAAATGGAGAAGCGGTGAAGGAACATTATGTTGCCAAAGGGTTACTGAAATGTTAACTTGGAAAGTACTTTCAAAGAAAGTTTGAGACAATATACTTATCCAAGACCTAAATTACGTGCTGTTTTTTGTGTTAGCTTCAGGATCTGGCTTCAGTTAATTTTAGGATTTAAGATTGAGTTATGACCAGTTTTCTTTCATTATTGTCTCCTATTTGAGTTTTTTACTAGGTTATTTGTCTTTGTGAGTACGAAGGTGTTGATCCTCACTTTGACAACATTGCAAGGCAGTACCATGATATTGTACAGGTGATTAATGTTTAGTTTAGCATTATTTCTGCCAAGACTTAAACTATTTCTCTTGAAAAATTCTGTTTAAGATAACCGTGACTAAACTTAAAATGAGTGGATAAGATTAATATTGAAGAAATCCTTGTGTAATGAGAATGAAATAGTTAGGAACTAAGAGCATTTAGCCTGTTGATTTTCTCAAGAGTTTTTGGTGTACTATCCATTTGGAGTTTCTGACATGGTTGATTGTTCCCTACAGAAATTGGAGAACATGCAATGGACTATCCACCAAGTTGAAATGGATGTTTGCCAGATAACCCAACCACATAGAGCTTTTGTTTTCTGTCTAAATCTGGTTTTCCTGTGTCCAACATTGGTTCCCTTTTCTTATATCTGTACTTATAATCTGATGAGTTCGAAAAATTCTTATATATTTGTTACTAAGACATTCATAATATAAAATATGTTAAGAAATTACTATTGAGTGCTAATTTCTTTATTTAAATCTTATTAATTTGTAACATATGTTATATAGTGAATGACATACATGTTATAAAATATCATAAAATTAGTTAGAATTAAACTTTTGTTAATATTTATTACTATAGAGATTTAAATTTGATCTATCATTAATATAAATATAAATGAAATTTTACATTGTTATCAATGTATTATCATGATATTAAAATATTAGTAAAACTCTTGGGTATGAACTCTAAATGCGAATGATATTATCAAGATTAAAACAATGTTTTAATCTTTTATAGATGCAAAATTTTTTTAATTTGATTTTTATTTGATTTTCATTCTCCATTTTGTCTTTTACATATTCAATTTGGTTTAATTTTGTCCATATTTAAAATTTGATCCGATATTTTCTAATGCTTTTAAAATATTGTTTATATTATAAATTTATTTTATAATTTTAATTCAAAATTAGATAAATAAAATAATTATTTTAATTTATTTTATTATTATTTAATATATATTGTTATAATTCATATAAATATTTAGATTTTTTATATAAGTTATATTTAGTATTTATATAAATATTGGATGATATCATATAAGATTTTAGATTTTTAAACTATAATATTATTTAATAGAATATGAAATAGATGAAAAAAATTTGATTAAAAAATTAAGTTTATTAAAGATTAAATCAAAAATAGAAATTAAATTAAAAAAAACTTGGATATGCCAAGAAGTATCAATGGCAACATAGTTCTTTAAAGCCAGAGATCTTGATGCTCTTTTTAAATGATAGGACTTGGCTGCTCAATTTTCATTTAATTGCCTGCTTGTACGTCAATTTGTCCCCACAACCGACCAGACATCCAACGGAAAAAATAAGAAGAAAACAAAACTGAAGTCAACTTGTTTGTGCTGCACTTGCCATTTGTCAACATCAAATAATTTGTTTTTTTTTTTCATTTTTTCACATCATTTTATTTTTTATTTTATTTACACATGTATAAAACAACAGTTTGATCTCTAAACCTTGTCAATAATTACTTTCTGAATTATATAAATAGACTAATCTATATATTACATATTTATGGAAATTTTAAGTTTTTTTAGTCTTATAGCAAATTCCAATTATATGATAATAAAAAGATGAATAAACTTCTTTATCATCTTAATAATTACTCGACTCCTTTATTAAAATATATGGTTAGCAAAAGATAATTGAAAATATAAATTTACTTTATATGTAATATTATAATATTATATATTACAAAAGATAAAATAATCAAATAAAACATTCAAAAAACTGACTATCATATCGCTGTACTATTAAAAAATGGAAAAAATTTTATTTTTGATATTTTCAAGTCAATCAATAATTCGAATAACTAGTTATTATATTACTATCAAACTTCAAGAAATGTTAATATACTTGTCTGAATTAATAAAGGAAATAAATAAAAGGAAAAAAAATACTATATTGCTAAAGAGAATATATCATCTATAACTTTTTGGTAAAGGGTACACTATTTTGCTAACAAAGGAATAATTTATTAGTTACCAATTTTCTTTAATAAGTAAAAGAAATATGCTGATTTATTTTAAGAATTAGTGCAATTATATTTATATTTTTTTATTTTTAAAAATACATATTAATCTTTTTTATATATATTTATTTCTTTCTCTTTATTATATATATATTCGTATTTTTTATTTAAAAAATAAAAAAGTGAATGTCTGTTTCAAAAATAGAAAATTAATTATAAATTCTCGGTATTATTAATAAAAGAAATAATGCCGAATTGGGTTTTGGCTAATTATCTCCTCTGGACTCTTCTGTAATTTTCTGCATCCCTTCCTCTGCGGGACCCACTTCCCCTTGTTTATTTTATTGCATATGTACACCGAATTTATCTCCTGTTTGGATGCCTCGCCAAGAATTTAATAGTCCGCGTTCAATGTCCGCGTATCCAAGAATAGGATCCTCCATTCACCCAAAAGTGCTCTATTCCCTACACGTCAGCATCATCCTAGCCCTTCATAATCCCCAACGCCATCACCGCCGTCCATGTTGTAAATGCCTCAATCCTTCAAGACCCCAGCTAAGATCCTCATACTAACCATGGTTAAACAACTAGTGGCTCTTGTCTCCAGGCCTTAACCCACCCAACTCATTCTATATAAACCCCAACCCCGCCTTCGCATTTTTTGCACCAAATTGAATTCGTTTGTTGTTCTAGAATCCTTCGGAGCTTGCAGGTTTGTCTGCCTGTCCTGGTTCCTTCAATTCTCTTCGATTCTGCACTTGTTCCTCTTCTTCATGCTTTCTAGGATGATCTGTTGGCTTAGGATGTTCTGAGTCTGTTTTCGTTTACCCTGTGGTCGATGATCATTGCTATGTTGAGAACTCCAAGAATTGATCTGGAGGATTGATTTTCTATTTTTAATTTTTGTTTTTCCGTTTAAATCTTGTGTTGAAAATAATGAATGATAAATGGAATAGCCTAGATTTAACGCTCGCTTGTTGTTGCGAAATGAGAACTTTTTGGATTTTCCTTTGGAACATTGTTGGATACTTGGATGAATCATGTTCCTGTTGTGTCAGGGTCTCCTGTTATGTATGAAATTTATTATTGTTTGTGTAATTCTTAATAAAGCTTCTGATCATTGATGCTAGGATTATTGTTTTCTCTGTGTAAACTATCTGTAGTTTGCTGACCACAGTTATTGAAAAGGTTGTCTTCAACAGCATACTAGGTTTTGTTGTTTACCTTTCGTGTATTCTTGGCACGAACAAATACCACGATTCTTGTAGTTATGATCCTGTTCTTTTTTTTTATATTTTTTCTCTTTCTTTGCACTGAAATTCCTCATATTTCTTTGTAAGAATATACAATATGTTGAAGTTTGATGCTTGCAGCACAAGTTAGACTTTAATTCTGTTCCAAAATTTATGCTTTAGGGAATGGATGGCTGTTGTTGAACATCAAAATTTGGAATCTTTTGATATGCTGATGTCTATTTTTCTTAAATTTGCTTGATGTTATGCTGAAAAATGTGCCTAACTGAATTGCTTGGCTGTGTTTTTCTTCTTGCAGTTACTTTCAACTTGAATTT
>JANHAO010011730.1:0-16789 GCA_026873985.1 Saraca asoca | reverse complement strand
CAGTAGATGATATTAAGGGGTTAAATATAGAAAACGTATTGAGAATGAAAGAAGCTAATAGGGACATGCGCCGTCATTGATTGAACGTTGAATTCTAATAAATAAGATAATTAAACAATGAAGCTAATAGTTCCCTAATCATCAGTATTTAAGTCAAACATTTTGCTTCTTATGTGTCATGTTCCAATCCTCAACATGTGACTAGCATAAAAAGTCACCGCTAGATAACCCCCTACAAGTCTAACAATGCATAATAACGTGTTAAGACCTATAATCACAGTAACACAATCAAATATAAATATATCCTTTTCTATCGGAAATCCAATAAAATTTTCTTTATTTTTTGGACGTTCGGGTACGAGGCCTACACAACAACCAAGGAATATCTTCTAGTTCTGAAAAACATTGAAAGAGAGGAGTTAGTTTTATAGAAACTCAGTGAGTAGATAATTTTATAAAAATTAAACCTTATTAATAAATCATACTCGAAAATAAATATAATCGTGAAAATATGCTTACTCGCTTAAATATAAAAATTTCACAATAAGTTTGGAAGCTTCGATCATTAAGGTAGTAAGTAGTTGAAAATGTAATATTTAATAACATGAAAATAAGCATCAAAATATACTACTATGAAACACATATTTATCATGGCGTAAATATGAAAGGAAGTCAATAAACTCTCTAACACGTATATCAATACTCAATTAATTAAAATACTCAACTGGAATCCCAAAGAAAAATCCCCAGAGATAATCATAACATCATAAACTTTGCCCTAAATCCATTCGGACATGCTGGTATTCATATATCAGACCATCCACCTATATTATGCCATCACATCAACTAGCCACAAGTGCACTTGAGATTATCAATGAATTTCCAGTGGATCTAGGACCTCATCAATAATCTAAAAATATCACATAACATAAAAAATTTTATTTAGGTAAGCAACATTCATCAAAACATATATAAACTTGGTAAAGTATTTTCATATCCATTCACCATATATAAAAATGATATCATCAATCTCGGTAATATAAATCAAGATGAAAGTACATAATTTATCACAATAAATCATTTTCATATACATATACAGTATATGAATAAATTTTTGAAACCACGTTATTATATAAGAAAATCTCATTATTACAAAGGAATCATAATATTCTATATATTAAAATTATTTCATATTTACAAATGAGATTTATTAAGTGAGAAGGATCATTCACTCACCTTAGACACTCCTTAGAAGCTAGATTAGTTAACTTGGAGAATTGAATTACTCAACTTAGTTGGATATAATCAATGTTAAAATTAGCACTTAAGCTTAAATCTAAAATTCTCTAGCTAAGCACACTAGCAACTGTTAATATTGAACTCCAATATTTAAGCTGAACTTTCAAGGTCAACTAGTAAAATCACCTATTTAAGTTTTTCAACTAAAATTCTAAATTTTTGGTGTTAGTGTGTTGGATCCTTCAAGAGAGGCTTCACTGAAGCAAAACAACAAGGAAAGTTTCAATTTGCTTCAGCTTTGTACAACGAGGATTTCAGGTAAACCATCTGGAAACTTAATATAAGTAAGTTATAAAATAAATCTGATGACTTAGAAATACTCATCGGAGTCCAAAATGCTGATGAGCAGCTCGCTATGAGCTGAAAAGCTATCGGTGTGTCAATAGAGGTAGTTGGCCAAACCAGTTGAAGAAGGAGAAAAGGCCAAGCAAAAAAGAGTGAAGCACCAAAGAAGGAGAGAGGTGACTAGTTGGAGCTTCATCGAACGACGATGATGCTAAGTAGAGAATAAGAAGTGGCTGGCGATCGATGGTGGGGTTTGACTGAGAAGGAGAAGACGTAGAGGAAGCTTCGGGAAAGTGTAACCACGTAGGGGGAAAATTCAACTGGAAAAATATTATACACAAGGTTAAATGAGGAAAATTACACATTAACCCCATTTACTTCGTACCAATTTCAATAAGGCCCTCCTAAAAAAGGAAAAATTTTATTATGGTCCTAACAAAATTATGAAATCTTCATTTTAGTCCATAAGAAAATGTATTTTATTTTCATTTTCTTATTTTATTTTCCAAAACATTACATTATGTCAAATTTCCTCTCTTGAAATTGTATAACTTTGACTTTTGTCTTCTGATAATCATATTATTAATGTTTTATATATACCAAGATACGAAGAAGGTGGCCCTAAAGTAGAAAAATAAAGAACTGCAAATAAAGAAGCAAGGATGGTGGACAGACCACTATAAGCAGAATATAATATTTTATTAAAGATTTGAAGAAAGCTTACAATTTAAGCAAAACTCCAAACAGCTCCAGAGATTACTAGCAGGCTTTCTAATGAAATTTTTAGATACCCAACACTTAAGGTCAAGGACTTATTTATAGAGAATTTTCTAAATTTTACTATTTGATATAATGCAATGCTACAGTGTACAATTAATTGCTACAATGTGCCACTATAGTGTACAGTGTTCTGCCGTATGCTACTACAGTGACCGACTTTGATTTGGAATATTTGCTTTGTCAAAAGCTGTTAGGCATCTTTTGACTTCTTTTGTGCAAGTTGTTAGGCCGAAAGCTATTTCATCTTCTTATGTCAATACTTCATTTGAATTTGAATTTGAGTTTCATTTTGCTTTAGTCACTAAAATTGATATCGAAGCAATCATCCTCATTTGATTGGGCAAAGTCTTTTGCTTCTTCTAAGGGGTTTAAAGCACAGGATTCTGCCTCTTTTGTATTTGCAAGTTGTTGTAGGATTTCCTGTAATTTTGACACATATTCCTGTTTGGAGGAGATTGATGCCAAAGAAGCTGCAATTTGGGATTTGTCTTGAAGAAATTGAGAATTTCCTTCCTTCATATTTTTGTGGAAGTACTAATTCTTTTGGAATCATTTTTGGATCTTATAAACATGAGCTTTATTTATATATTTGTAAAATCCACACCATTTAACACTGTAATGTCTTTGGAGGGCTAGCCATTTAGAGTACATATTTTCTATTGAATATTGATACTCTCATGAAAGAACAATTTTTGAAAAGAATTGCAGAAGAATAGAATAATTCTCGTAATTGAGATTATCAAAACAAGATTTAAAAGTATTTCATCCTTCAGTAACCTGTTTTGAAAAAATTTCTGGGATAGGACCATAAAGTTCCCACAATCTGAAAAATCAATTTAAAAATGTGTATTTCTTGTTTTGATTGAGGAAAAATAACTAAAAATACTTTTAGGTTTTATTTTGATAAAATATGATATTTGTCACACCCTGATCAACAGAACATGACTGACATAGAAGGTCACCATTAGAAAACCTCTTCCATTAAGAAATTCCCTACAAACCTTACAATACAATTACATACCAATGACTCACTATTTCATTAATCCATGACGAATTATTTATACATTAAATTTTAATAAAAATCTAACAAAATTTCCTCTATTTTTTAAGCAACTGGCCTCTAGGTGTATACAACAACAAAAAGGGCTATGAGTTTATCACAACCTATATAACATAAATGCATTAGCCCAGACTATACAATCTATATCCTATTGGGTATCTAGGAATCATAAACAGTATATGCATATATAATCCTACCAATTGCCATTAATTTTTCACCATTTATATACCTTTGTTCTTTGTAAAAATGATCCACTCGATCCAATAGTAGATCCTTAAAGGAATGGTAAGAGAATCTTGGGACTCTGAAAAATATGAAAAAAAACATAGGTGAGTTTCATAGAAATTTAGTGAGTAAATAATCCCATGATCACCTAAGAACCCCATTTAAAAATCATGTTCGAAAGTATATATATATATATATATATATGGCTGTGAAAATATGCTTACCTGTTTGAAGGTCATAACCTCACAACAAGTTTAGAAGTTACATCCATTAAGATAGTTAAACAACTATAATATAATATTTAACATAATGAAATATAAAATAATACATGATACTATGAAAAATATCTGTCATGATGTGAACATAAGAAAATATTCAATAAGTTTTATTAAATATAATAATGCTTATATAAAACGACCAATTGGAACCCTAATGGAAAATTTCTTAAAGGTAACCATACATCATAAATATAACTCCATCACACCACTCCAATCCATCCATCTCACTTGTAAACATCATTATAATCCATCCATCTCACCTGTAAGATGTTTGGTTCACAAGTGGACTTGAGGGTTACCAATAAATTTCTCAATAGGTCTAGTATTTCAAATCAATAATCTGAATATATCATGTAACATGAAAATACTATTTCAGGCAAGTAACATTTATCAAATAATACATAAACTTGTTGATGCATGTTCATATCTACTCATCACATAGGAAATAAGATTGCCAATTCCAATGACACAATACAAGATGAAAATGCATCATTTAATCACAGCAAACCATTTCATATACATATACAACATATAAATATACTTTTATAATCACTTTAATATATAGGAAAATTCTATTATTTAAAAGGATTCATAATACTCCATATAATAAAATTAATTTATATTTACCCATGGAATCATTAAGTGAGGAGAATTGTCAACTCATCTTAGAAAATCCTTAGAAAGCTAAGTCAGCTAAAGCCTTAAAAATTAGTCGTGGGTGTGCTTGATTCTTCAACAGGAATTTATCTAGAGTCGATAAATAGTAATATATCAGTATACGTCAACCTTGAGGGCTAGGGTTTCAGGTAAACCATTTTGAAAACTTAATATAGGTAAACTATAAAATAAATCTTTTATCCTAAGATTACTTACCACCCTCCAAAGTGTAGGTGGAGAGCTTGGCCGGAGCTGGATTGCCACCAATGTGCTAGTTCCGATTGCTAGCTAAAGCATCGGAGGAAAAGGAAGAAGAAAGCAAACCGCGAGCTGGGCTGTAATACCTAAAAAAAAGGTTACCGAGAGACCGAAATGAAAATTCTTAAATTTTACTGGGGTCAGATTGTAATTTTCTTTGTTTGGAGGGACCTATTTAAAATTGATGGAAAGTTGCGGGGTCAATGTGTAATTTTCCCCATTAGGCTTTATGTACATATTTCTCCCCATGCCAGTCTTCTTCCTCACGCGTCTGGCTTCCTTTCTTGAAGCTTCCTTTTTTTTGCGGTGCTCTCCAGCGATCTTTTGCTTCAAGCCGTCTCTATCTGGTGACCTAAGACCACTGGTTAGCATCTTTTCTTCCTCATCTGGTGTTTTTCTTAGTGGCTAGTTACTCTTTCAGCCCAAAGCTGAAGCTTCCTAGTTCAACTGCTTGGCATTTTTTTGACGCGCCACCTCTTCTAACTGGCACTGTTCTCCGCTTATCCAAGATGTTGCCATTTCCTCATTCTTCCTCCAGCACCTTTGCTTAATAGCCTAGCTCACAACAGTGGCAACAGCTTCCCCTCCCCTGTCTCAGCAGTATTCGACCGACTCTTCCATTAGCTTGCTGGCAAAGCTTCCACTGATGGCGAGCTGACCATCGGTACTTCAAACTCTAGTGAGTAATCCTAAAATAAAAGATTTATTTTATAGCATACTTACATCAAGTTTTCAAGAAGGGTTAGTTGAAATCCTCAATGTGCAAAATTGAGAAAAGCTAAAAATTTTCTGTTGCTTGTGTATTGTCTTGCTTCAATGAAGCTTCTACTAAAGGATTAAGCACACTAACATCAACAAATTTGGAGTTCCAACTAATTTTCCTAAGTAGGTGATTTTGAATATTTGAACTAAAATTAATATAAATGTTAAATCGTGTGTTTAGCTAGAAATCTTCCATCTAAGCTCATATGCTAATTTTAATATCCATTTTGAGCCCGTTAGTTTGGGCTTTAAAAAATAGCACTTTTTATGTAATGCTTAAAAAAAAACACTTTTACTTGAAGCAGCAAATTGGAGCTAAAAAAAAAGAAGCTAAATTTTAACTTTTTTTGTTGCTTTTGCTTTTTTTTTTTTTAAGTTCATCTAAACACATAAAAAGTGTTTTATTTTACAAAAAAAAAAAGAGCTTTTTTTCAAAAAAAAAAGCCCAAACAAACGGGCCTTTTATCCAACTAGGCTGAAAACTCAATTTCTCTAAACAAGCAGATTTAGCAATCTTAAGAGGGCAATTAGGCTATTCTAAGAAGTGTTTGAGATGAGTGAATAATCTTTCACACTTAATAATCCTATGTGTAAACATGAAATAATTTTATTATATGAAATGTTATAAATCCTTTTAAATAATGGGATTTTCTTATATGTTGAAGTGGTTTCAAAAGTATATTTATATGTTGTATATGTACATAAAATGGTTTGCTGTGCTAAAATTATACATTTTCATCTTGCTTTATATTATTGATGATACTACTTTTCTATATGATGAATGGATATGAAAATGCATTGATAGGTTTATGTGTGTTTTGAAAAATGCTCCTCTTTTTCCATATTTTTCAAAGCCCAAGGATACACCCATGACCCCTCCATCTCATCCTGATTCCGGATCTGTTCATTGATCGAGTAGGTCACTTCTTGTGGAGTTCAAAGGTATATGAATGGTGTAATTTTGGTGGTTGATAGGATTGCATATATATATATATATGTGTGTGTGTTTTGGTCATTGGATGTCCAATAGGGTAGATACTGTGTAATCTGAGCCACTGCATTGTGTTGCATTATTGTACAGGATGTGATGGGTATGTAACCTTTTTTTGTTTGTATAGGCCCTATGCCCAGATATTTGAAAAATAAAGGAAATTCTTATAGATTTTTGGTAGAATTGTCATATGAATGTTTGAATATGCATTTATGAAATTGTGAATTTTCAGTATAATTTATATTATTAGGCTTGTAGGAGGTTCCCTATCGGTAACCTTCTACGCTGATCATATTCCAGAGATTGGGGCATGACAAAATTAGTATTAGAGCATGATCTAGGGATTAAGTGTACGATAGAGGTCTCTAACTATCAAATCAGGATAGGCATATCGAGTTCATATTAGTGCACCTGGGAGCACAACACATGAATGAGGATGTGCTGATGCCCACACCATGAGTATGTTAAAAATCTCCGCATTGCCTAATTCTTTCAATTATACATGTATCAATGTGTTTGAACCTTGCCTAAATGAATATTCCTATTTGATAATATGAAAATGTCACTTAGGACTCAATCTTCGGCTCACTCTGGATGCTAAATGGAAGAAGTGTCCTAAAAGAGCTTCCCACGAACCATCCTCTTCTTTCTAGCCTGTACCTTGAGGTTCAGGTAGACCTAGGAGCCAAGGCCATGCTAAAGGCCAAGGCAGGGTTGCACGAGCAGAAGTGTGGCCAAAAATTTCCCAACCTGACCCAGAGGTCCCTTTTACAACTGGAACTTCAATTGGCCCTTCTACTTTAGATGCCCCAACATAGGCTACAGATTTACAAAGGGTCATAAAGGACCTGGTGAATGAATTAGCTCAATAGAGGTTACAAAGACAACAAGAGAGGGAAGACGCGAGAGTAGCTTTGAGTATTTCAAGGAAGAAATTTAGATCTTATAGCCATAGTGGAAATTTCAAGAGGCAGACATCTGTAGCCTTTGGTGCGCCTTCCTCTTGGAAACCTAAGATACCCATATCCTCACAATATATGGGTACGAGTACTCAGAGTAGAGAACCCATAAGTGTAGCTATTTTCAGTTACCATCCTCCTAGGCAATTAAGTTCAAGCCTATCTGCTTTATCTAGACATGAGGCACCAGGGTTCTGCCAATTTTATGCAAAGGTACATTCAAAAATTTATAGATGGGCAACTAGAGCTTGCTTTAGGTGCGGCCAAGTGGGCCATTTGAGGAAATATTATCCTCATTCTTTTGCTTCACTTCGTGGTATCAAGGCTGCAGGAACATTAGGCAATGTTCCACCTCGAGCCGAACTGTCCACTAGGCCCTCAGTGTCTAGTTTTGCTACTGAAGGGAAGGCAGAAGTTTGACTAGTAAGGGTCGTGGTAGTGGTTAGGGGACTACAGAGAGGTTACACACCCTAATGAGGCAAGATGCTCAGGCCTCTGACATTATGGCCATAGGTACCTTAATAGTCAATTCTATTTCAGCTTCTGTATTGTTTGATTCAGGTGCAATTCATTCTTTTGTATCCACGTATTTGACTGTGACTTGTTAGACCCTGAATCCCTCTAAAATCACAGCTGTTGGTATCTATTCCCTTAGGTTAGACATTGATAGCTAGTGAAATGGTTTCCTCTTGTGGAATCAACGTGTGTGGAACTGTTTCGCTTGCCAACTTGAATGTGCTAGTTATGATTGACTTCATTTTTATCTTAGGCATGAATTGGTTATTGTGCTCTTTTATCCTTGAAAACAACCATTACCGATGTCCTACAAATTGTTCTTTCCTTATGAAATGCTTCCACCAGTCACTGCACCTGGACCGGCGTCACGTGTAATCCTCATCAACATGTGATAACTCTGAACCTTACTAGTCTTAGCCTTTTCAGCACATTCTCTGATGATATTGCCCACTTTACATTCATCGTTAATCTCTCAATTGCTGACAGTTAAATCTTTGGACCCATTCCGCCAAGGATATCTGCCATTGCTGGCCTTCACTTTCTCAACCTTTCTAGCAATGTCTTTAATCTTACTTTTCCCTCTAAGCTTGCCCAGCTCAAGAATCTTCAGGACCTTGGCCTGTACCACAATAATTTGACTAGAGAGCTTCCACCTATTGTTACACAGATGCCAAATTTGCAGCAATTGCATCTTGGAGAGGACTTTTGTTTTTTCCCTATTAGATCCCACTAGAGTATAGACAATGGGAACATTTGAAGTACTTAACTGTTCCCAGTAACGAATTGTCTAGCACCATTCTACTGGAGATTGGAAAACGATGGCAGATGCTAATGTGAAAAGAGTAGGAAATAATATTCAGGTTGGATGTGCTTACTGGGGCAAGGTAATGGAAATCTGCCTTGCTCAAACCATATGATCTTACTCTGCTCCATTTAGCTACTTCCTTGTTTTTGGCAAGACCAACCTTTCCGGCTAGTCTTTTTTTCTAGCCAGTCCTTCCGGTTTAGCTAGATGATGTTGCTCATTGATCAGCTCATTTAGGTTTAGGAGCACAAGAGTCCAATTGTCCAGTCGGGACACTCACTCAGGCACCTGATGTGGCCGAAATCTTAGCCTTCCATTGTCGGGAAGGGCCTTTCTCCCTCAGTAATTACACAAGAGCTACATCCAATTGCTCCAACCAGTCCCGCCAACGGTAGTACTCCCCAAACCATGATTCATGGCTACCCTATTTTAGTCACCTGTTTAACGGCTTCCCATAGGATTGTAAATAAGTGTCAATGAGTTCTACAAGCCCTTTCCTCTCACAAGTAGTATTGCTATCTGAGATCAGTCACAAATTAACGTCTTGTTGCGACTCATAAATGATCAAACCATCAACTTTCCTAACCTCAGCCAACCTTACGAACACAGCTGCCCTATATGAGGCAGACTACTGTTGCATTATCTTGTAAAAGCTAGGGTTACTACATTGTTACATATGAGCCAAAGAATTACTGTAAAGGAAGAGAAGCTGGATAAATTAGACTCTCTTTGAAAATGAAAATGCTATTGGAAATAAAAAAAGAAAAGACCCACTAAATTGTTCTGGAAAAAAAGCGTTATTTCTGAAGAGACTAGTCAACTCGTAATTTAGGAAAAAAGAACCACTCTTAAAACCTCGATAGGAATATTGAAGAATTTCAATTGGTTTCGATAATACTTGATTTAAATGTAAATGTTCCTCCTATTAGTCATGGTAGTTGTAGCAGTCATGATAATGAGTCGAATGTGACTCGAAATAAAGTGAAAGAGATACGCCGCCTGTTTCAAGCTATTGTAGGAGGCTTTTGCAGGAAGAAGAAGCAAAGTTAAAACATGGAGTTAAATGTCATAGAAAAGGTTAATTTGCATGTAGCAAATATTCTTAAGGAGAAAGGAAAATATGTTACTACAAGTAAGCAGGTCTTAAAACCTACCCCTGGAATTGAAATTGGTGATGACTTTCAATATGGGATGGAGCTTATCATAATTAGTCTTCATCGTGAGATCTAGGGTGGCATGGATTACATAAGGCACAATGAAAAGATCCTGGCAACTAGTATTGTTTCATTAAGGGCTATGCTAATGTTTTAGAAGACAATTCAACTATCATGATTTACACTGGACAAGGGGAAAAGTTATGAATACTGATAAGAAACCTGAAGATTGAAAGCTTGATCATGGTAATCTTGCTTTGGAGAACAGCAGCGAGGAAAAAAATCTTGTCGGGTGATACATGGCTTTGAGGGAAACCAAGGGATGGACAGAAAAAGTAGGATATTGGTTTATGATAGTATATATGCAGTTGAAAAGTATTAACAGAATTTTGGGTCTCATGGTAAGCTAGTTTTTAGGTTTCAGCAGCGTAGAATCTTAGGTCATCCAGAACTTGCTTAAAAAGAAGTGAAGAAATCAAGTAAATTCAAAACAAGAGAGGGTGTATGTGTTGAGGACATTTCTGGTGGCAAAAAGTAAATTCCGATATGTGCTATGAATACCATAGATGATGAAAACCCCCCACCATTTACACACTCTACTACCATGATATACCCTGATTGTTACAATCCCATTCCTCTATAGGGATGCAATTGTACAAAGAGATGCTTTGACTCAGGAAAATGTTCTTGTGCTGTCAAAAATGGGGAAGTAAGATTCCTAAATTCCATCCCTTCAGGGAGTTTTATCTATAAATATATATAGGAGAGCTTCTTAAAAAGGAAAATAAGATTGCCAATTCCAATGAAATAATACAAGATGAAAAAATATTATTTAATTACGGTAAATCATTTCATGTACATATACAATATATAAATATACTTTCGAAATCACTTTAATATATAGAAAAATTCTATTATTTAAAAGGATTCATGATATTTCATATAATAAAATTAATTTATATTTACATATGAGATCATTAAATGAGGAATATTATTCACTCACCTTAGAAAATTCTTAAAAGGCTAAGGTGAAAATTCTTAAAAAGCTAAGTCAACTAAAGCTCTAAAAATTAGCCGTGGGTGTGCTCAGTTCTTCAAAGGAAATTTATCTGGAGCCAATGAATAGCAATATCTCAATATACCTCAACTTTGAAGGTCAAGGTTTCAAGTACACCATTTTGAAAACTTAATATAGGTAAACTATAAAATAAATCTTTTGTCCTAAGATTACTCCCTCACCACCCTCCAAAGTGCAGGTGGGGAGCTCGACTGAAGCTACATTGCCGCTGGTGTGTTGGTTCCAATCGTTGGCCGAAGCATAGAAGGAAGAGGAAGAAGAAAGCAAACCATGAGCTAGGCTAGAAAAGGTAAGTTGCCAGAGAGCTAGAAGGAAGGTGGACGGCGGCCAGAGCTCGCTGATCAAAAAAGAGCCGAAGAAGCAAAGGTCACAGGCAATCGTGCAGTAGTTGATCCAAGAAACTTCAACTTCAGGTTGATAGTGCAAACGCCGGGGAAGACGACAGAGGAGGAAAGAAGGTGACCAACGGTCAGAGGCTGGGCAGACGACGTCAAATGCTGAAGATCACTGGAGAGTAAAGAGAGGAGGAAGCTTCTGGAATGTGCTGGAGTGCTTACGAGGAAGAAAAACTGGCTTGAAAAATTTATACATAAAACAAAATGGAAAAATTTACACTTTGACTCCCTTAACTTTCCACCAACTTCAATAAAACCCTTTTGAAAAATAAGAAATTATAATCTGACCCCTGTAAAATTTTAAACTTTTTCATTTCGATCCCTCAATAATTTCTATTTTTTTTTAGGTATTCCAATATTATACCAGACTTTTTGATAGTCCTAATATGTATAACCATAGGGTTCCTAAGGAATTGAAATTTTTTTGATCTAATTAAGGTTTTGGCCCCGATCAAAAAGAGAAATAATTTTCTCAATTTGAAAAGTTAAGTGAAAAATGAAAGTTTTACCCTCGAAGAGAACATTATGTTTAATATTGGTTGATTCAGTGTCATCAGTGTCAATCAAAATTAATTCATAAAATTCCCTAGTTTTGTTGAAAACTTTCGGGATAAAATGAAAATTTTTTGAAAATATTTTTTTGGAAAACCTTTTTGGATGTTTTCCCTAATATTCAAGTTCTATTTGGAGGATATTTTGTAGAACTAGCTTTAGGAAATATTTCGTAATAACTTTTGATGGCTGGGTTCAGTAGTGGTAATTTGTTTAAATGACATACCAATAATTATTTTCTGGACTTTCATCTTTTCAATTTGTTTCAATATTTTGGCTTGGTCAAGAATTAAATCCTTGGCATTTTCTTCTTCATCGGCAATGTTTGCCCATGACTTCTTGGTTAAGGTCAAAGGTTTTTGCATTTGTGAGGCTATGGCTTGAAGTGTCTCAATTAGGAGGACATAGTCTTTTGGGGATTGGCATTTTGAAGTATCTGGTTTTTGAATTTGTTTTCCCTTGTCTTGAGAGGATTTTGTTTTTAGATCTGACCGCGAACCTTTATTTTTCTCTTTGTGTCGCTCCTTCTTTGGTGGCATTATTACTCCTGCAAAAATTCATGAGTAAGAAAATTTAGAATTGAATTTTAAGTACCTTTAATATATTCAATTTCAAAATCAAAAGCAGAAAGGATGGCTTGCCATCTTGCAAATATTTATTTTGATGCTAAATTTTTAACATCCTTTTACAAAACATTTTTTGCTGATTTGTAATCCACTCTTGCAATAAATTTTTGATTAAGAAGATCACTTTGAAATTTATTTATGCACAAAACAATTGCTAAAATTTCTTTCTTCATAGTTGAATAATTTTACTATACATGATTCCAATGCTCTGAGATGAATGCAATAAGATGCATTTTTCAATTTTTTTTTGCTTGAGTATTCCCCCATAACTTAAATCAGATGCATCAGTTTCAACAACTTTTAATGCAAATGGATCTAATATATATAGACATAGAAGACACTTGACTTGGACTTTGATTTTCTTAACAACATTTGTATGTAAATCTGTTCAAGGTGGAGGGGATTTTTTTCAACCTATCATACAATGGTTGAATAATATTTGAAAGATTTGGAAAGAAATCTGAAATATAATTCAAACATTCTAAAAATCTTTGAAGTTAGATTTTGTCAAGAATTTAATTAGGAAATTTGTTAACAAATTTAATTGCTATTTCAATTGATGTAATGGTTCCTTGAAAAACATAATGGCCAATAAACTTGATTTTTGTTTGAAATAAAGAAATTTTCCTTTGGAAAACAAGAAGACCGTTTCCTTGAGTAATTTCTAGAAAAGTATTTAAATTTTTGAAGTGTTGATCAACATTTTGGGAGAAGATCAAAACATCATCAACATAAATAATTATGAAATTTGTAAATGGATTATAAATATCATTCCTAATCCTTTAAAATTCTGAAGGTGTATTTTTAATGCCAAACGGCATTACATTCCATTTTTATTATCCAAATAAAACTATAAATATTGTTTTATATCTATCCCCAAGTTTGATTTATATTTGCTAGAAACCAAATTTTATATCAAATTTGAAAAATATTTTGGTGGAATGTAAGCGATTCAATATATCCTTTTTGCTTGGAAGAGGATATCAGATCCATTGTAAAGCTTCATTGAGATATTTGTAATTAACTGCTAATCTTGGAGTTTCTCATTCAATTTCTACATTCTTATTAACATACATTCTTATTAACATAAAAGGTAGAACATGACAGAGGATTTTTGGACTTACTAATAATCCCTTTTGCTAAAAGATCATTTATTTCTTTTTTACAGTAGTCTAGAAATTCTTAATTAATTTGAATTAGACAAGCTTTTGTGCGAATTTGTCTTTCAGAAAAATCTTTTTCATATGACAAATCTACCATATGTTATTTTCTTTTCAAAAAATCATTTGACAAATCAAAACAAATCTGAGTCTAAATTCTTTTTTGTAAAGAATTTATTTTGTTTCAAACAACTGGTGTTTCTAGAAATTTTTCTATTTTTTTTTTAAAGAAATTTCTTCAAAGAGAAAGTTGATTTGATTTTTCTTGATTTTAACCAAATTCAAGTCCTTGCAAATTGATTTTTTGACAAATTGGAAAATAATTTTCTCTCCTAAATTCTTTGTTTGTACTCCTTTATCAATAATTGAAAAAGGCATAATTTATTACATAAAAGGAGAACCTAATATGATTCTGCTTGTCATATTCTTAACTAACAGAAAAGTTATTTTAAGATTGTAAGAGGAATTTGTGATAACTACATCAGAAAGTTTAAACTGAATTTGGAGCTTAAATCCATTTATAGATCTGAGTCCTTCCTTAGTTTTTTCAAAATATTTTATTGGTATAAATCCTTCTTGTATACAATAGTGATTAACTCCTATATCAAATAAGATTACTATCTCAATGGTATATTCCTTTCTAATAGTTAATTTGATAGGAAAATACCATTTTTAGATAGAAATACCAAAAGAGATTTTAAAAAAATTTTGTGAAATTTCTTATTCTTATATTTCTTATTCTTTTTCTTTTCTATTTTGAAGAGCAGAGAGAATTAAATCAAAACGCTGCTTCTTTCACTTCTTCTTTTAATAGATTGAATTCATACTGTAAATCCTGAATAGTTCCAAACCTATTGCTTTCAGAACTAAATCTATCTAAGACAGTTTTAAAATTATATTTGTCTATCCTAATCTGCTTGGTTTGGATGGTCTTTTCTATAATTTACTTGAGTTTTTGAAGATAATATTTCTTTTGCTCATCATTTGATAGTTAACATATAATTTCAAAGAGAATGTCCTATTATTTTATAATGACATTTACCTCCTTTTCAGAAGATGATGTATCTTTAATCCTATTGTTGAACTCCTTTATTATTTTCTATTTCTACTTCTTAGACTTTTGGTGAGAATTCTTCACTTCTAGAAGTTTCTATTTCTTCAACTAAAAGGCTATGGATTTTATCTAAGATCTTTTCTTCTAACTCTAATTCTCTCAACTTCTGGTTGAGTATGCAATATTTGACAATATGATCTGATTTATTATACCTAAAACAGACTGATTTAATATCCTAATTTAAAAGAGGAGTATACCTGAATTTCCTTCCAGGATAACTCTTCCTATTGAATCTCCTTTTTGGTTTGGGATTTTCGAATTCTATCTCCTTTTGTTTGGCGATTCTTCAAAATCTTACTGGAAGTCCATCCAGAGAAACTGACTCGAAAGTTGATTTGACAAAAATTACACGCTTCGAGATCTATAAAGGCAGCCTCAAACTTTGACAGCAGTAAAGCTCTTTCCTAAATTTGGTTACTGTACGATGGATCAAAATGGGCATGTTCAACTTGGCAAGCTCATTGCCTGGACAAGAGTGAACTCCGTTGCCAAATGGCATAAAAGTATTGGGTTTTGGAGCAACCTGCACAAGAAAATAGAACCTTGAAGATTTATTCATTTTTTTTTTTTTAAAAGTACTTGATTGACTAAACGTTATTTTGATTATCCACCTAGCCTACCTCGAATCTTGATGGGTCAAAATTTTGAGGGGCTGGGAAGAATTCTGGATTATGATGAATGTTCCTGAAGAGTGGCATCACTTTCCAACCCTTTAGTATGAGATATCCTAAACAGTTCCTAGAAAATTTTAGAAATCTTGTTGCTAGAAATAGCAAATAGCTTCTTTAAAATCTAACTCCAATATACAGTAAAAGAATATTCTAATTCAAGATCTTTAATTATACCTTCGTATTAATGTAGGGGAAGTGGTGGGACATGAAAGTGGAGTACAATATAGCCCATTCCCAGTTCCTCTGGATGGACTTTCTGCAAGCTTTTGGAGGAACGACAAGTCAGTCTAAGGAGAGATGCTGCAATCTCAAAGGCTTTAATGAGCGAACCTTGTCGATGGCCATCTTGTCAAGTCCACTACTGTATGGATCCACGTCGGTTAGCGTACGGACGAATGCCGACGTTGAAGGTTCGCGAATGGTGGGCTTTTTGACCTGCAGTGGGTAAAAAAAAAACACTTATTCTCCAAGAGGGTGTGGCGATAAAACTGGGTTGCAAAGCCGAAAACATTGTTGCCAACAATGTTTTCAACATTGTTGGCAACAATGTTTTCAGTTTTTTTTTTTATTTTTTTATAAATTTTTTGGTAAACGTTGGTATCACTAACGTTTATCAAATTTTTTTATTTTTTAAAATAAAAAATTAAAAAACATTAGTGTTATGAATGTTTTTATTTTTTATTTTTTTAAAATAAAAATTTATTTTTAAATTTTATTTTATATTTTATCAAATGATTATTTAATAAAAATAATCTTGGATGATAGAAGATTTAAAATTTTGGATAAAATTAGTAAAAAATAATTAGATAATATATCACAATTAAATATATATTAACTAAAATTTAAATAAAAAAATTTTATCATGAATAAAAATTTACATATTAAATTTTTATTTTTTTTAAAAAATAGAAAATAAAAAATTGATATTAATATTTTTTATTTTTATTTTTTTTAATTTTTAAAAAATAAAAAATAAAATAATTAGATAATATATCACATTTAATTATATATTAAATAGAATTTTAATAAAAAAAATAAAATTTATTATTAATAAAAAATTTAAATATTAAAAAAATGAATTTATTAAAATTTTAAATATTTAAATTTTTTATTAATGATAAAATTTTATTTTTTATTAAAATTTTAATTAATATATAATTAAAT
>JANHAO010011729.1:0-16797 GCA_026873985.1 Saraca asoca | reverse complement strand
CAAAGGTCAGGCTGCCTGAGACAATATTCTAGTCTTGACTTCAACTCCAATTTCAGATAGCCAATTGTGTGATTCAGCCTTGGAGTCTTCATGAAAGTTGTAAATCTATCTCTTAGCTTTCCTACAAGATAAGAATCATATTAATTGGATAAGTGTAGCTCAAGATATAGCCAGATTATAGAAACTGCTCAAAATAGCCAAATTATGTAGAATTTCTATAATGCATCCAATTGACATCACACTATAATTACATGCTAACACAACTAGAAATAAGTTATTTTGGACCTTAAAATGCTAAGTGAGAAGACAAATAAATGAGTGAAATATTTTGTTATCAGTTATCAATCAGTATTAGTTTCCTATTGTGAGTTATTTTCTTATTCAAGTTACGTTTTTATGATGAAGTGGGATTGTGAGCGCTTGCTAATTAAATATTTGAGCTATAAATATTTGTATTAGTTAAAGGTTTGAGGAATGACAGAGATAAATTGTAAGGATAGTGATTAGAAGTTATAAGGGTTATGGTTGAGAAAATTCACACATATTATCTTGTAATCTTGATTTATTGTGGATCTCTTCTCATTTGTAATTTTTTTTTATTAAAGTTTGGAATTTTTTGATGTTAAATTGTTTGTTTGTTATTGCACTACTTTAATTGTCTTAATCACTTGATATTAGTTTGTTTAGAGGGGGATATTTCGCCCAACATTTGATCATGTTTGTTTATAACGCAAATTTCAATAATGATTGAATGTTTCAATGGTCTTTTTTTTTAATTTAAATTTAGAGAAAAATACACTGACATCTCCTGAGGTATATGAAAACTACACAAATTTTTCCTCTAATTAGAAATCCTACATTTTACCCTAATTAAGTATATTCCATTAGGAATATAATGAAATATTCCTTATATATTTGTTTGTTAAGTCAAAAATAAGATTTCTAAATCAAATAATATCTAATTACTACATTACCTCTAAATTTTGAAATCAAAAAAAGGTTTTTATCTTAGGAAATCAAGGGTTAAGGTGAGATTAAAACTCTCTCATCTAAATTTTTTGTTCTTGATTTATTGTATTTTATTTATCATATTTAAAGAATTTTTTGGTTTAGCACACAAATTTATGATATTTGCTCATGATTTTTTTAACTTATTTGTTAAATGTGAAATTCTTTTATTTATTTGTTAGGTGTAAGCATGAGTTTTTGAGGGTTTTTTTTTTTTTTTTTGCTATGAGTCCCTTCTTTTTTGTTAGTTCCCTTATGTGAAGACAATTTTTTATGCTTATTTCTAGGAAATGAGCTCAATTTTTTCTTACATGACAAGAACATTGACAAAATTATAATTCCTAAGAATAAGTTTGCTCTCAAACACTTTTTGGTTCGGAAAAATGTTAAAAAAAAGAGAGTTTAAACCATATAAGGGATAGTTTAGGTATTAATTAATCAAATAATGCTATTGACCAATGAAAAAGGATTATTTTGACAGAAAATTAATGGAAAATTTTAATATAGGTTTATGTATAGTACGTTTCACATTTAAAGGGGAGGTTAATCTAAATTTTCAAACTAGAGGAGAGGTATGCATAATTTTCATATACATTAGGGGATGCCAATATATTTTTCTCTTAAATTTAATTTATTATCAATATAAAACTTTTTACATTATCAGTAAACAAGAATATGCCACATCATTTAAAAACAATTAAGAGTATTAAAAAGTTTTTATTAGCAACAAGAAAGTTTTAATAGTTTTTTAATGATGTGATAATATACAGATGACTGATAGTATGAAATTGATTTATACTTATAATGAATTAAATTAATTTTTTTTCCAAATAATATTGATTGACTAGTTAACGCTAAATTCACATTCCATTCTCTTCTTGAACCTATTTTTGACTCATAGTTAAAAATAGTTTCGCGTTTGTGGCAATTGAAACAAGAAGAGTTAATAATAATTGCATCAATTCGTCAATCAAAGACTTTCTTGTTCTTTGCTAACCCTTGGCATAGTCCAAAAATTGTTGACAAATATTTCAATTTAGAAATCTTGAAAACATCAAAGGCATAATATTGTGTCTGTATTTGAAAATGATATTTTCTCCTCGGTGAAATCTTCAGGACGAAATCTACTTTACAAGGGTATGTTTGTTTTAGTGAAAAATATTTTTTTATAGAAATAATTTTATTTATTTATATTTATAATTATAAAAATTCAGATATATAATACAAAATATTCTATTTATTTAATATTATATGTGAAGAATTTAATGGAGAACAAAATTCGTTATTTTTGAGAGGAAATTGTTTTCTTCTACTATCATAATATTATGTATTATTTTATTAATTACAAGGGATACAAGTAACATAAAAATCCTTTACTTATATATAAATAAATGAAATTTTCTTATAAAAAATATCTTTCAACAAAACAAATATATTTCACTGTCAAATTAGATGACATTTGTTAGAATTTCTTATATTAGACTACCATAGTTTAATATTATGTTTCAATTGGATTATTGGAATGTTATAATAATAATAATGTAAAATAGGCATTGAAGTGTGATTATATTATTTAAGTTAACACCTAAACCAATAGTAGACTTTAGTGGTATGAGCTTTGTAACTGGGTCAATGATAATGGGTCAATTGGTATAATAGGATTACAACTAAACACGTCCCTACTTACATTCTAGGTAAAGCTGTAATCATCCCATTGAGATTTCAAAATAATTCTCTCTCCTTTTCTTTGCTAGAGTATGTGAGGAGTGCACATATTATAGAGGATTCCTTTGGATGGATTTATATTGAAATATTATGTACGCATATTATCTATCAAATTATTGTTTTGTACAAATTTAGATGCATAATAACTTGATATACAGATCTGATTATTAGCTGATTCTTTTTGTCGATTATAATAATTGGTATCAAAGCTATTTTTTTTTCATGTTATAAGGCTCAAATTTGTGCAAATTTTCTTTTCAAATTTTATATGATTCAATTGTTAATTATCCATAATTATTAATGAGAGACTTCATGAATTTTTTATATGAAAATTTTCTACCTTTTCTATATTATTAATTTGCTTGAATTAATTATGAATTATGTAAATTTGAGATGAAATCACAAATTGAATTAATTTAGTTTTTTCAAAAAATTTGATTTCTTAAATTCCAATAATTTAAAAGGAAATTTTTTGAATTAATTTATGATTTCTTCTCAAAAGTATGTAATGTACAGAATGCACGAGTCAATACGAACAAGACTAGTAAATTGTGTTTTAGATCGAATTCTTTCAAATTGCATATGGCCGTTTGGTATCGATTTTTCCTTTGTCAAAATTTGGCCCAATTATTAGAGATTTGTTCAAAATGATTAATGATTCTACACTAGAATAATTAGAAAAAGAAAAACTCTCAATTAATTTCTGAAAATTTTAAATGCAATAGCATCAATTTTAAAATTTTTTAATTGAGTAATCTAAGAGAGGTTCAAAATTTATCTAGTTAAAATTTTTACCATATTTTGTGAAATTGATTTTGGTGGATTTGGGTAAAGAATCCCATACATAAATTGCTTAAAATATGACTGAATTGAAGGAGTTTGAGAATCAAATGGATTCGTTACTAAATGGGTTGAATAGACCCAAATTCCAGTAGTTCGAGCAAAGTCGATGAAGGTTGGGCACAACATGTGCTTTTCTACTTGCAGGTGTGGTGTGTGGGGGCCATGCATAGCTATAAAGGTGGTGAATGATGATAAAAATTATAGCATCAAACTCCACTCTCGAAGCTCTATTTTTAATAATTTTTTCAAAATTTTTTTGAAAATAAAAATATTTTATTTATTTTTACTCAATTTATTTGGATAATTATTTAATATTATTTGAGCTTAAAAATTTTATTATATGTTGGCTACATATTGGACTATAATTTGTAATTTTTCTAGAATTTTTTGAAAATAATAATATTTTATTTAATTATTTTCTTATTTATTTGAACATTAATTTCATGTTGTTTGTACATGAAAAATTTATTATATGAATCTTATATATTATACTATTGCAAGTAATTTCTGTAGACTGATTTGATGCTATTTGCATATTTAAACATTTTTTAGATTGTTGTGTATAAGTTGTAAGATTATACAATAATCAATTTTGCTTATATTATGCCATGAAAATTTGTGTAACTGTGTAATCATCTATTAGGGACCAATTGTATAAAGTTTTGTTGAAATAAAAATTTGAAATTATATCAAGGTAGGTGCTATGTTAGTAATATATATACCCTATCAGTATAATATTATTAATATAGGTTGTTGGTGTAATATTAGTGTTAGGATTACTTGTTATGTTCCTACAATTTTAAATACCCTATCAGTGTTGGATTTTGGGAATGTAGCATTCAATCCTTGTATTATATTATGAAGTCTTAAAATAGTTTGTGGTCTTCAGATGATCAACCTAAGTCGATCGACCAAGATTAGTTAAGGAAGCAGCCATAGCAAGTAGTCTTAGACCCAAATCGATCGACCTATTTATGGGACTTAGCTAAAGAGCTTAGTGAATTAATTGCTCAACTAATGTATGACAAAATGTGTGACTCAAGCATGTGTGAACAATGTGATCATATCAACTATCTAGTGGGAATCTCGCTGATGCTATCAATAAGCTTAAAACGCGTGGCCTCATTTTATTCATCTAAGAGCACGCTAATTAGTACTTTCAAGACCTATATATATTGAGAGGTATTTCTTCTTCAGACCATCTTTACTATACTTACTAAAACTCTATTCATATATGGACTTGATTATTGGAGCATGTTTGATGGACCACTTCTATCGTGTGTGATTGATTTTATTGTGCTTGCACGTCATTTCACCCTTCCTTGCTTCACCAATCAACTTCATTAAGCCGAAGAGTTTCATTTAGCGTTGTCTGTGGGTTTCCTAGCCACTTTTTTTCTCATTGCTTGCATTTGTAATCTTCTTACACACATTGCAAAAGAGCTAGAGATGATCATCATTGAGATTAGATAGCAGAGAAGGCTCATTGGATCACTATTGAGCTTGAGTGGGACGTGTTGGTGGAGTAGGTTCACTAGTTGAGAGAAGAGTTAAACACTCTTTGGCACGCTCATGTGCAGGCTACTCTGCCTCCATCGCCTCTTGGCCTTTAAAGCTCTATTCTGACGGAAGTTAATCTAATCATTTCTACACTTTGCCCTTATGTCACTTAACTCCACCATTTTTTTGAACCCTAGTAGCTTCAGTTGCACCCAGCACCACCTCTGCAAGAGACACTCTCTATTCCTACAATTTCTCTATTGATAGTTACTTTTGTTCACCCACCTTCTAACCCTTGTCTCTTCCTCTTGCAAACCTCCCAAATGCAAACTCCAATTGGCTTACTCGTTTTCATTGTCTCCATTACTTTACCACAAACGACTGATATCTGCCACCATGTGCAGCATATTCCCTGCACACATGAACCTTATGCCCCATTAATCCAACCATGGACTTTACTTAGACCTTTAGGCAGTTGTCTTCCTGCTAGGAGGAAAACAACCCATTTTTAGTAGTTATGATGGCTGACCCTCTACCCACCCATTTCAAGCTACCAATTCATATAGACCTATAGGACAATACATAGAATCCACAAGAGCATTTATAAGTGCTCCAAGTTTTGATGTTGCTATCAAGTGTTTCAGACATGATAATGTGCTGAGTTTTCTCTACACCTTCAAGAAAATCAATTTACAATGGTTCACTACTTTACCTTGGCAGTCAATTAATAGTTTTCGTCAACTTGCCGAAGTGCTTTCCACACACTTTGTGAACATCAAGGCACCTAGGAAAACATCAATTGCCTTGGTTAATTTTCAGCAAGGACATCGTGAGAACCTTAAGGAATACCTTGCTCGCTTCAATGCTCAGGTGTTAGAAATACAAGATTTTAATGAAGATGTAGCAGTGCATGAAACTAGCTCAAGCCTTCACTTGGGTCACTTTTCACTCTTGATGGCTAAATGTCCTATTGTTTCTCTCTCAGAACTCTTAGCTAGATCTAAAAGGTAAATTAATGTTGAGGAGGTTGAGCTTGCTTAATGGTAGATCAAGCACACATAGTCCAATTGTATGCCATCTAGAGATAAAGTTCTCAAGTGTGAGAGAGGACCTCCTTGAGAGCAGTTTAACAAGTATGAACTATTGAATGCACTAATAAGCATATAGTGTTGGACATCAGGGCCACTGAACTGATGAAATTTCCCTTGTAAAAGCGTTGAAAATTCCCCTCAGCTAATAAATCCAAATTCTGTAAGGGGGTTTTGGTAGGGGAATATTTTTAGTTTCCCAGGAATCTCAAGTTAGGAATTATAGTTTCCTAGGTTTGGTATGCAATTTTTTTTAAAAATATTCCCAGGAAACAATGTTTCCTGGGAATCATTTTTGGTTAAGATTCCCACAAAATCATTCTCATGGGGGGTGGGAATCCAACTTTCCTTAGTTGATGGAAAGTGTTGATGATGTGAAAAGTCAAAATTACCCTCATTAATCAATTTTTAATCTTTTTATGAGCAAAGTTTCTATTTTATTTTTAATCTTTTTGTTCCTTTCTTCTCTTTTATTTTTTTTCTAAAAAAATAAAAAAAAATTAATTTTTTTAAAATTTAATATTTGAATTTTTTATTAATGATAAAATTTTATTTTTTTATCAAAATTTTAGTCAATATATAATTAAATGTAACATATTATCTAGTTATTTTACACTAATTTTATTTTTTATTTTTTAAATTTTTTAGAAATTTTTTTTTCTTTTTTTTATTTTTTAAAAATAAAAAATAAAAGAAAATTTTAAAAATATTGGTGCCAACTATTTTATTTTTTATCTTTAGTTTCTTTTTTATTTTTTTCTAAAAAATAAAAATTTAATATGTGATTTTTTTATTCATGATAAAATTTTATTTTTTATTCAAAATTTAGTTAATATATGATTAATTGTGGCATATTGTCTAATTATTTTACATTAATTTTATCTAAAATTTCAAATTTTCTATCACCCAAGGTTACTGTTGTTGAGTAGTCATCTGACAAAATATAAAAAACAATTTGAAGAAAAATAAAAAACTAAAAAATAATAAATAGTAAATTTAAAAAAGTAAGTTTTTATTTAAAAAAATAAAAAAAATGGAAAACAGTGAAAAAATAATAAAATATAATGTTTTTTGATATAAAATGACTGTGTTTTATTTAAAGGGTATTTCTAGAAAAAATACTTATATGCTCAGGAAAGTTCTATTGAAACCAAATATGGAAATCTTTGATTCCCAGGAAACATGGGTAAACATTCCCATGAATGTTTAAAGCTAACCAAACGGATTTTAACCATTCCTAGGAATCATGATACCCATGAATCATGATTCTCAAGTATGAAAAAACATTCCCCCTACCAAACCCTTCATAAGTTCCATCATGATTATGGGTATCACACAGAGGAGTGTATTATCTTAAAAAGATGAGATTGAAGCACTTATAAGGCATAGGCATCTTTTGAAGTACAAAAATTCAATATTAGATAGGAAAAATAAGGAAAAGAAAGGGATATGTCCACACGACCTAACTGATTGGAAGATAAGTAGGTCGAAACAATCTTCCCTATCTTGGGGATGATCAAAACCATTACTGAAAGCTTTCTAGGAGGAGTTTCTAGAAATGCTAGAAAAAGGCACCTCAGGATAGCAATGGTAGTGGAAGGGAAGAAAAAGAGAAAGTAATATGAATTAATTTGCTTCATAGAACAAGATTTTGGGGACATCATTAGAGTTTATGATGATCTATTGGTTATTTCAACCATGTTGCACAACTTCATCGTTAAAAGGATACTCGTAAACTAGGGAAGTTCTGTCGATATTTTATATTTACATACTGCTAATACCTTGAATATCCTTAAGTATGTATAAACCTTACACGTGTGTATTAATTGGTTTCATAGGGGGCAAGTTTAGGTGGAAGGAATGATAACTCTATGGTTAACCTTGGGAACTCTGTCACTAGTGAAAAACCTGGACGTTACTTTCCTTCTTGTGGCTACCCCTAACAGTGCATATAATGCTATTCCCAGAAAGCCATCTCTAAATCAAGTCAAGGCCATTATTTCCACTTTTCAATTTCTGATGAAGTTCTAGATGAAAGAAGGAATCAAGGAAGTAAAGGCAAATCAGTAGGTCACTTACAGATGTTACATGGCAAGTTTAGCCAAGGCCCAAGGGGCACTAACGAAACATAACCAACAATCACCAATGAAAAGGGCAACGAGTGTCAAATGATGGACATAGCATTTCATGTTTGACATGATAATTCTTGTTGACTAATGCCAGGTTTGGATATAGAAAAAGTTCAAATTTTTGGGGTAAACAATAAGAGAATAGTCAAAATTAAGGTAAAATTGGAAGAAACAGACCAAGATTGGTTAGTGAAGCTCCTGCAAAATTATGTCGAAGTATTTGCCTAGACACCTGTTCATATATCAAAGATAGGGATGATAATTTTACCCGTGTACCTGTTTACCCATGGATATCCATTCGTGATAGGCGTGTATGGGTATGAAAAAAATTGCTTGTAGGTAGGTACAAGTATGATTTTCATACCTGTAACGAGTACAGGTATGAGTATAAGAAAATACCCATACTCATACCCGTTTGCCAGTTTAAATAAATTTTTTATTTTTTTTAATTTAAACACTATTCAAAACAATGTCGTTTTGGTGGGTATACCAATACCCGTGGGTATAAACCCGTACCCATTAATACTATTGAAAAAAATACCTGTACTCATATCCATTTATCCGTTTAAATAAAAAAATTTATTTTTTTTAATTTAAACACTACTCAAAATGACATTGTTTTAGTGGGTATATCCATATCCACGGGTATAAACTTGTACCCGTGAATACTATTGAAAAAAATTTAATTTTTTTTTAAATTTTGATAGGTATACCTGCGGGTATAAATCCGTACCCGTACTTACTACAGTATTCATGGGTACGGGTAGGGTATGGATATGATTTTTTTTACGGGTACGGGTATGGGTATTGTCATATCCACCCGAACTCGACCTATTGTCATCCCTAATCGAGGATTAACCCTGAAGTAGCTTGCCATACACTATCAATTAGCCAAAGCATGAAGCCTATACAATGAAAAAAAAAAAGAACTATAGCTCCAAATGACCAAAGATGATAAGAGAAGAGATAGACAAATTGTTGAACGGGGGGTTCATCAGGGAATTCTTACATACCACCTGGCTTGCAAATGTGGTCCTATTCAAAAAAAACCACAAGAGGGTGGTGTGTGTAAACTTCATGGATCTCAATAAGGTATGCCTCAAAGACTCATATTTATTCCCAAATCTTAGCCAGTTGGAAGATAGTATAGCAGGGTTTGAAATTCTTAGCTTTGGGATGCATTCTCAAGATACAACCAATTAAAAATGCACCATGAAGATGAGACCAAAACAACATTCATAATAGATTAGGGGATTTTCTGCTATCGGGTTACAGTGTTCAGATTAAAGAATACAGGTGCAACTTATCAAAAGATGATGAATAAGGTGTTTTCGAGGCAGATAGGCAAGAATATAGAAATTTATATGGAAGACATAATAATCAACTTGAAAAGTTTGGAGCAATATTGGTTGGATATAGAAGAAACATTTGAGATCTTGAAAAAATTTCAAATGTGATTAAACCCAAAGAAGTGCATGTTCAACATAAAACTGAGAAAAATATAGGGTTTCATGTTGACCGAATGGGGCATAGAGGCCAACCCATCCTAATGTTAGGCTATAATTGATATGTGAAGCCTAACGACTATAAAAGAAGTGCAGATGCTCAACGAGAAGGTTGCAATCCTCACTCATTTTATATACAGGTTATTTGATAAACATTCTTCTTCTTTTAAGTTTCCTAACATTGTTAAAAACTTTGAATGGACTAATGATTATGAAAAAGCTTTCTAAAAGTTAAAAAAAATTATTTGGCCATACCACCCATACTAACTTGATCGGAGTTCGGAGAAATATTGTATATATACCTTGCAGCAATTGCAGAAGTAGTAAGTTCAATACTTATCCAGGAAACCGAAAGGGGACGAGAATTGATATACTTCATAAGTCATACATTACATGGAGCTGAAATAAGATATTCAAAAATAGAAAAGTTAGTCTTTGCCTTGCTATCGACATTCAGAAAGTTAAAATCTTACTTTCAAAGCCACAAAATCATTGTTCTAATAAATACTTTGATTTGGCAAGTTAGCTAGAGGCCTAGGTGGTGAAGTTACCAAAATATAGGCTTATCTATAAGGCAAGAAAAGCAATAAAAGCATAAGCACTAGCAGACTTTGTAATAGAGTTGGTAAGGGTAGAAGAACTTGAGTTGGAGGGACCAACATGAACACTTTATGTAGATGGTTCATCGAATGGAAAAGATAATGGGATAGGGTTGATTTTAGAAGGACATGCAGACTTAGTCTTAAAGTACTCATTAAAGTTAGACTTTAAAGCAACAAACAATTAGGTAGAGTATGAAGCACTAATAGTTGGGTTGAAGTTGGAAAAGAAATAGGGGCACGATCATTGAAAGTCAAGAACAATTCTTAACTGGTAATAGCCTAGGTTAGGGGAATCTATAAAGTAAAAGAACCAACATTAGCAAGGTATGCAAGTATGGTTAAGAGTCTGCTGAAAAGGTTTAATTTTAAGCAGGCAAGAATTTCAAGAGAAGAAAACAAGCATGTAGATGCATTGGCCAAATTAGCCAATGCCAAAGCAGTGGTTAACAACAAAATTATAATTTAGGAGACATTGCAATCCTCGTGTACAAACAAAGTAATTTAGACGTAGTAGAAGGAAACATAGCTGACCCCAATCATAGTAGTTCTAGAGGAAGGACAACTATCAAAGATAAAAACAAAGCCATGAAGGTTGAATGAAGGGTAGCACATTTTTTTCATAGAAAAAGGACAATTATATAAGAAGAATATTTCCCTTTTGTCCTTAAAGTGCCTCAGACCGAGCAAAGCCAATTATGTTTTGAGGGAAATTCATGAAGGCATTTGTGGATCTCATATGACAAGAGCAACAATTGCATCGAAAGTTATTCAATTAGGGTATTTTTGGCCTAAAATGATGAAAGAGGCCCTAGAACTCGTACAGAGATGTCCAAAGTGCTAGAAGTTTGCAAAGGTTCAAAGACAGCCAATAATAGAACAAATATCCATCTTCGCTCCCTGGCTATTCAACCAATGGGGCATGGACTTATTAAGACCATTTCTAGTTGCTCCTAATCAGTTAAAGTATGTATTGGTTGCAGTTAATTACTTTACCAAATGGATAGAGGTAGAATCTCTCATGACCATAATCTCAAATAATGTACAAAAGTTCATTTGGAAAAACGTCATTTGCAGGTAGAATTTTTTAAAGTATTAGCTTTGGTGTAAGAAAATTGGTAACAATTCCTTTTAGATATGGCTTTTATGCAAAAATCATATCCGATAATGGAAAGTAATTCGCTAATGGTGACTTTTAAGACTTTTGCCTAAGGTATATTTGCATTTATACATTTATTATGAAAACATAAGTCTTACACATCTTAAAATTAAGGTTAGAGATTAGGCAAAAGTTCACATTCATTAAGCACCCCTAATCAAATGGGCAGGCTAAACTAGCAAATAGGATTATTCTTTAAGGATTTGAGCAAAAGGTTGTATGAGGCAAAAAGGAAATGGGCGAAAGCATTGTCGAGAATTTCCACTGCACATTCTACCAATGGCAAAACTCTTTTCATGTTCACATATGGGAGTAAGGCCATGCTTCTAGTTAAACTCAGACAATGCTCTAATCAAAGAGAGTACTACAAACAACAAAGAAATGAAGAAAGGAGAATAGAAGAACTGTATATGTTGATAAAGATAAGAAAGATGGCTCAACTTCGAAATGAGAGCTATAAGGCAAAGGTCACCAAAGTTACAAAAAGGAAAGTAAGGAGTAAAGTATTTGCAAAGCAAGACTTAGTCCTATGATGGGCAGACAGACCATAAAAGGTGTAAACTAAAGGAAAATTTATGGGGGGGGGACTATTCAGTATACAAGAAAGTCTCCCCAACAATGCTTATCACCTAGAAACTGTGCAAAGGAAGCCTCTTCCCTAAACATGAAATGTGACACACCCAAAGTCTTACCATGTATAGCTATAAGCACTCATAGTTTCAAAGTATGTGGCAACGTGAAAAAGAAATGAAAGTGGAAAATTCCCACATTTTACAAGTCTCTTACAAAAGACACCAATAAAAGTCAGAGCAGTTCTCTTAGCACTAATAAATGACCAATAAGCTTTTAAAATGCGACATTTGAGTAAAATTATGAGATAAATTGATTAAAATGATTGGAAAAAATGTAGAAGATAAAAAAATCATCAAAAGAAAAACAAATTGTATGGCTCGTTGGAGGCATACACAAAAAGGAATACCATGCAAAAGTTGGAAAAAATCATAAATTCATTCATATGGCTCATCGGCCTACTCTTTACATATGTAAAAAGAAGAAGGAAAAGGAGAAAACATTACCACAATAGTAATCAAGGTTTAGCAGGGCTTGATTCTTCCTTTAGCTCTTCCATAATCTACATCTGGGGTTTATTCTTGTTGGCTTTAGAAAGGCTACACAAGAAGGTCGGTAATCTACATCTATATCATTAGAAGAATGACTTCTCTTGCCCTTGGAAGCACCCTCAGAGGGAAACTTTTGCTTGTATGAGGATAATGCATTATTATGATCAAAAGAAAACTTAGCCTAGTTGGGAGAGGTGGAATCATCTTCAACAATCACTTCTGATGCTGACTTGGCCTGAATGGGCAATAGAACAGTAGTTTCTAATTAGCCAGAGCTTAGGCACAAGTTTTGATTGATCATTTAGAGTCCATCTTCGAGTAAAGAGTTCTTGTTTGTTCAACCAGTAATATGAAACTAAAGCAAAGAGTAAGAGAAAATATAGGAAGATAGAATAAACAAAGAAAATTAAAGAAAAAAGATCAGTCTCCTTGGTATAATTTGAGGGAAGGACAAACAAACACAAAAGGCACAATCATTAAAGGAAAATTAACATTGCCAGCACATGTTAAAGGAAACAGGAGGAAAAGGAAAGCTAAAATACAAAAAATAGAAGTAGGGTAAAAGTTTACCTATAAGAGAAACGGTGAAGTAACTAGAAGGCAAAGAAGAGCACTGGAGAAGATAGAGGCAAATAACAACAAAATTAAGGGCTCGTGAAGATGAAATACAAAGGTTACGATTAAAGGGTCTAAAATGGCTTTTATAGAGGGTTGGAGGAAATCCAACAGCCAAGAAAAATTAGGAAGAATGATGGAGATGGCGATCCTTGTAGGCCACAAGACTCATCGGGAAAGGTAGGTACCTAGGTAGTCTCAAAATCCCTGAAGAAGGAAAGATCCTAGCGAAATGCATCATTGTTGGCAAAGGGAAACACAAAGTCCCTGTGTAGGCTAGTCGTCCCACCCACCTAGTTATTACTAAGAAAAGTCCGAGTAGATCTCTCAGTACTAACAGAAGGTTGACTAGACCTTTCAAAACTGAATGAACCTTTAAGTGCCAATAAGAGGCTAAGTAGTTCCCTTGGCATTAGTGAAAATGTATATAAGGTGAAGCTCGTGAAATGTAACATTCAAGCACAAGCAAAAATTAAGTTGATGTTGAAAACCTAGTGGAGGCCCGGATGGCCAAAAGATTAGCGAGAAAAGTAAAGTAAGTAATAAGTGTAAAGCCTATTGGAGGCATTGAAGATCAACAAAGTAGAAGATAGACAAAAGGCCTATTGGAGGCTCATGAAGACGGGGAACTCAACAAGGGCAAAATAATAGTCATCCAACAAAATGCAGAAAAGACAAAGCCAATTGGAAACACATATAAAAAGACAAATGCTATATAAAAGATGAACAGAGAAACACTTTATGCATAAAATAAAGGTTCATAAGCTCATTTCATTTATGCAGCCATTAACCTATTTCATACAAACAAAAAATTGGAAGAAGGGAAAGTGACAATAGCAGCAATGCAAGTCGGGAGCCTACTCCTTTGGTAACTCTATAAGAATTTGGTCCCTCTACAAGAATTTGGTCCAGAGGCTTATACTTGTTAGTCTTGGAAAGATCAAGCGCGGAGTCAGGATTAGAATGTTGAATCTGTTGTATTGCTTCTACAGACCCACTTCAGAACATGGGGATGCTAAGCTCTTTAGTATCGGTGATAGCAGCCTAGAGTCTTACATAAAAAGATGCCTCACTCTCTTCCAATTTTTTTTTGTTTGACCTCTAATTCTTACACCTCAGAGGATAGCTACTTTACTAGGTCCTCACTTTGTAGGGACAAGGTATCTTGTTCCTTCACAAGTTCAGCAATATGATCAATAAGATTAGAAATACTTTTGTCCTTGATCAACCACCTCTTTAGACTTTCTTTAATATCCATCTTCATGCCTTCCATCATACTAGGATTGGTTTTCACCAATTCACTATCGTTCTTGGTGAAGGTCAGCATAGTGGCTAGGATAGAAGTGGCCAAGCGAATGATCTGAGCCGCTGAAGATTTTAAAAGGTGTAGGGGACCATGATCTAATATGAACTCTTCAATGCAATCTTGGTTAGTAGGGAAAACAACTGGCTATGCAAACAAGCACCATAATTTGCATCTTTATACCATATGTTGTCTATGGTGTCAAAGGATAAGTTACTTCCCTCAAAGGCCTCAATCAGCAACAACTCTTTCTAAGCACCCACTTTGATTTTCTTAGTAGCAGGAGTGGGGACCACAGAAAAATTGCTCTACTTGCCTTTGGACAACTCCTTGAAGGAAGCTTTTTGGTTTCTTTTAAATAATGCCTTGGTATGGCTGGAGGTCGGCACAAGCTTGTCAAAGGAGGGAATACCATTGGTAACTTCATCTGGTAATGGCATTAGTTTAAGTTAGGCATTCAATGGCATAATTAGTTTTCCCTTAACCAAGGCCTAGGAACGAATCTTAGTTGGGCATTTTGAATCTATCTTTGAATGATGTATCTCTATCACGCCCTTGTTTAACTAACAATCTAAATAAAACAAGAACAAGTAGAAGTCAGTATAGACAAAGTAAATAGGCAAAGACAAAGTATAAAATAAGCCATGTATAAAGGACATATTAGGCATCAAAATGGCCCTAATGCTAGCAGTCAAATGATGAGATCTTGATCATCATCCAATAAGTCTTTAAAAGGGTAGCTCTAGGGCTATTTTCAAATTTAATCCACTTGGCTAGATAAAATAGCCCTTATCGTGAAGAAAAAAGGGATGAAACCCCTCGATTGCCCAGATTTAAAAAAAAAAGAAGAATGCTTCTTGGTATAGACATTGGTAATCATATTCTCTATAATAACCTAGTTAAGGCACTGAATGAAATGCACCCAAGTTTACTGTTGAGAGTAGATGAAGAAAAAGAAAAAAAGACCCTATAGTCAGGGTAAAGTGAAGGCAGATGCCCAACACTTCAAAACAAAAAAAGGAAAACCTAAGCGTTCTAGGTTAGTTGACAAGGGTAAATGTTTATTGCCTGGAGGATGTTTGTTTGAAGTGCAAAAATGGAATGGCACACATGAAGGCAATCAACCATGTCACCGTAGAACATCACGAAGGACGAGCTATCATAGCTACACACCTATTCGTCCTCTTTAGCAAGCTCAAAGAAGATTCCTTTGATAGATTCATCATGGATGTAAACCTTTTTTTATTCCCAAATCACGCCAAGTCCCACCTAGGATTGGCAATGGGGTGGGATTGGGCGGGGATCCGGCGGGGAATCCCCATTCGAGGTGGGGATCGGGGTTACTGTTCAGGGTTTGGGGAAAAAAATTGCCCCGAAAAAATTCGAGGTCGAGGTAGGGGAGAATAATCCCCGCCCCGATATGTGAAAAGACCAAAATACCCCTAAAACTCTTTAATCAAACCAAGGGTATTATTGTAACTTCCCCACCCACACTAAACTAAACACTCACTCTCAGTCTCCCCCCCTCATCCTCTCTTCTCTTCCCTGAATCCTAGCCTTAATGTAGCGCTCAGTCTCTCTCCATCGAGTCCCTCAGTGCCTCCGCGTCCTGTCTTCTAGTCTTCCCCGATCCTAGCCCTCACGTTCATCATCGACATCTTTGCCACCGGTGAAAGACTTCATTGGGCAAGGGTTTCGATTTCAAAGTGACAAGAAGGGTTTTAGTTTCAAAGTGACGAGCGCCGATGAACGGTTTAATCTTATCGAGTCCGCAAGGGCTGCATCAGGCATTTTGTGTCACTTAATTTGGACAGGTAAGTTACGATTCTCCTTCTGTCGTCTATAGCTTTGTCCATTTACTTTGCATGATACGGTGATTTGTTTGTTTTATGCGACATTGATTACCTAATTTTAGTAACTTAAATCCATTTAATTTGTAGTGGTAATGGGTTTATCTGTTTATAATAAATTTTTTGATTCATTTGTTGGAACAACAATAGTGCTAAATAGCGGTGTCTGAAGATGAGGGGAACATTTGTATCTTGGGAGGTTCCAATTGGCTATATGTAGTTCTTCATTTGTGTTTGGGGAAGATTTCTTGATTTATAATTTCATTGTTAATGTTGTGTGCTATATATCATGTAATATCAGGTTGATGGTAAAATAACTTGTCTTCATTGTTTTCTCTCAAAATGTGTAGGC
>JANHAO010011728.1:0-16788 GCA_026873985.1 Saraca asoca | reverse complement strand
ATTAGTTGTATCAAACGATTGATAGATTCATAATGTATTGTATTAGCTTATCCTATCAAGCCTAATACGGTGTACCAAACGGGCCTATAGTTAATTCTTGGAGCTCACTGCATGCTGACGGAAATATTTTTAATCATGTGGCAGTACTAAAATTTTAATGTTAATATCTATTATATTTTGATAAATAAACTATTTTAATATTATAATTGAATGGATATTAAAATTTAAAAATATAATTTTTTTTAATTTATCAACAAACAATAAACAATGGTAAATCAAAAGTAAAAAATATACCTTAATCTTTCGACGAATTTCCAGAAAGAAATAAGTGATCAAAAAATTCCCTCAAAAGCTATGACAAAAATATCAAGCTCAAGTTGCATCCTACAGTTAATTATATAATTACATCGCAGCTCAGTGTAAATCAAAAGGCTAAAGTACAACAGCTGAGACAGAAATTTACAGTTAAGCAAACATCACACTTCTACCTCTATTTAATTTGATGTTAACCCTTTTGGAGTTACCATAAAATTCGATTGTGATATTGATATTTAAATTTATATTTTTGATTGATATGGACCTTACAAGGCCCTAAATTAAAATATATTGACCTAAAAAGGCCCTATATTTTGTGTCTGCATGCGTGAGTTTAAGATCCTTTATTTGATATTCATCCTTTTATAATTTAATCAAAGCTTTCATTTTCTTACTTTTATGTGCTAAGAAGCATCTAATCCAAAGCCAACCCTAAAAGTAGGATTTAATTGAGTCAATAATGTAGCTAGTTAGCTATAACCTTAATCCAAAATTAACAAACATGTTTATATAATTGGAGCCACTGTTAGAGGGCATTGATTTAATTAACCGTCTAATTAATTTCAGTCGTGCCATTAGAAGTTAAGTCACAATCCTAATTAGGTGAAGTAACACATCAAAACCACCATATAGATGGACAAGAAAGGAAAGGGTGAGTGGTCCTCTAAAATATTAATAAACTAAATATAAAAATAATATTTTATTTTCTTTCATTCTCATTTATTTTTTATTTCCAAACAAATAATAAATTGTTTTAATGATGGAAAATAAATGATATATCTCGGTCATGATTTGTATAATATTTTACATCCCATATATATGTCAATTTCTCGTCACGTGAACAAAGAAAGGCTTCACTTTATATATTGGATCCTTTCATTTTCTTATATGTAATATATTCGCTAGATTAGAAAAAGACAATCATAAATTTTTTTATATTTAATAAGATTAAAAATAATCCTTTTTCCATGTAATGAAATTCATAATTTTTTTATCTATCTCCCTTTAATATAATAAGAAAAAATAAAAAGGAAAAAGGACATTCAGTGCTACCTTCTACATGTCTAGTGTGTTTAGAGTTTTTTTTTAATTTATAAAAATTATATATACTGTCCGAAATTATTAGCAGATTGTTATAAACATTAATTACTTTCACCAGGGTCATCACTTGTGATGTCCTCCTTCAAAGTAATAATTCATATACAAGAAATGTTTATAGTCATACGGAGTAATGATATCTTAATATTATTGCATTTTATATATTAATAAATCAAATATTTTGATATCATAATTAAGTAAATATTAAAATTTAAGATGTATTCTTTAATTTATTAAAATATAAAAAATAATAATATCAAAATTTTTACTATTACGGTAAGATTAAAAATTATTCTTTTGATGCCAATAAGCCATATACTTTACGAAAATTACTTGCATCAATAAGTAACACTTACATATTGCTATAAACATTATATACTACTTACATAAAGTAAGCACTAAGCATATGATATATAATTGTAAGTAAAGAGTACTGTTATTTGTATTTTTTTTTATTTTCACTTTTATATATGAAAAGAAAGTTTTACTATTTAAAACATACGGTTAAATCAATAAATTTTTTAATATAAAAAAGTAAAAAAAATCATTACAAGGGGATGTATAAGCAACGCTACACCCAAGAGATAGCGACTAATTATTATTATTAGATGAAATGTATATGATATTACTTACATCAAGTAAGTACTAAGCACATGATATATAATTGTAAATAAAGAGTAACATTATTTATATTATTTATATTTACTTCTCTTTTATTTTTTTTTTTATAAAAAAATGATTGAATCAACAAATTTTTTTAATATAAGAAATGAATATAAAGAATATAAATACCATTACTCATAGATAAACAGTAACCAATTGCTATTATCAGATAAAGTGTACAATATCACTTGACAAAAACAAATGCATTCAAAAAGTGCGCGTGGGGAGCCTGGAACTATCTGAGTAATATAATATTGATTATATCATGAAAATGACAATATATCAATATTAATTAAATGTTGATAATAAGATGTTTGTGTTTATAGGATCAAGTGCGTTATTTTTTTATAAAAAATATTATATATAAAAATTTGAATTTAATTTGAGTGCGGTGGCTACAAGCAAATTACATGGGACCACTCCTAAGTGGTGACCATATGGGTTACCATTTAAGCTTAGCTTTTGTTTCTCTCTTTTTTTGGTTCACTTTAATTTTCTTGGAGTTTAATGGACAAGCCATGGTCCCTCCATGTGGTCTATGGCAAGCTTTTTAAACAAATTATGCACTTCTTTCAAATGCTTGTCCTTTTCTTTTCCCTATCTTTTGTTGTACTCACATGCCGCAGACCATATCAAAACCAATCTTCATCATAATATATAATATTAATATGATCGTAGCATTTAAATATCACATTTTCTTGGAATGCGTGCATAATTTAAAATTATTTTTTATTTTAGACATATACAACTATTTTTGTATAGATTATTATATCAAGAGAATAAATTGTGAGAGAATAATTGCATAATTGGCATTTTTTTATAAATTAAAAAAATAATAAATTAGGAGGGTTGGTTTGCTTACATGGTAAAAAGGAGTGGGTAGCAACATTGTTATGGTGTTGGAGTGTAGCTTGACATTTCACATGTGAAGGTGATGATTTTTCAACTTGTGTGTGCCATCTTAAAGTTATGTTTTCGGTAAGTTTTCTTTAAAACTAGGATATGTTAATAATTATTTTTTTTAGGGTAATAATAAATTTTAAAAATTATTTAATCTTTTAAAATCATTAACAGTAAAATTTAAATATAAAATATAAGTAATTAAAGATAATAAATTTTATTAACTTAATCCAGAACTTGATTTTTATTATTAAATTCTTAGCTGTATTAGTGGTCTTAATCAATTTGTTCTTTTTTTCCCCCTAAATATCTTAACTCTTAGAGGCTTCAAGGAAACAAAAGGATAACAGACAATGACCTTGTAAGTGTTGGAGTTTTCATTATATGTTAGAGGGAAAAAGTAAAGTGCAAGTTTACATATCACACGTATTAATTATTGCCATTGGCAGCAGCAATGAGTGAAAAATAATATTCTCTTAGAAAATGGGTTTAAATTGTTATTTCCTTTTATATTTCACAAATCATTTTATTTTCAGTTTTTAACCCTTCTTTGGATCATAAGAAAATAAAAAATTTAATTTATTTAAAATTTGCTTTATAGTAAAATTTTTTATGATTTTAAATTCAAATAAATTAAATTTTAATTTTTTTATTTAAAACAAAGATAAGTCCCGTTTGAATAAACTGCTCGCATACAATTAAGCAGTTGTTTAAAAATGATTAAATTGCTATGTGGTAAATCAAAGTGACAGAAAAGAAGATTGGAAAAGTGATTTTAATGTTATTTACTATTGTAAATTTGTTTTCTTTTGATTTGTTGCTTTAGTTTCGTTATGATTGTTTCCAATAAAATAATTGGGTATAAAGGAAAAAAAGATCGGAAACAGAAAATAAATATATAAGAAAAAAAATATGATTACAAGATGCTGAATTAAGTAACTTTCAATTTTGAAATGAGTATTTTGACTCGCAATTTATTTCATTTTCTTTCGTTCACACCCTTGATAAAAAATTTTATATATCAATTATATGTTTTGCATTTCTCAGATAGATTTAATATTAATTTATTGGTAGCTTAAATGTATTTTATAGCATTACTTATTTATATGTTGTTACATTATTAAAAAAATATTATTTTAAAAAATTTTAATTACTTATACTTTCTAATAATATGACATATTTTTATTTAATGATGGTATGAATTATAAATAATAAATCAATTTTTTCTCATATTATTATATTCAAGTTAGAAGAGGAAATAGCCCTTGTAAATATTGTATTACAATAGCCTCTTTTTTAATTTACGGAGCACAGAGTGTATAATTAACTTTTCTTGTTTATTATTTTTGAAAATTGGAGTGGAAAAATTATATTTTTTTACCCCTTTTTTTTTTTCATATTTCTTCATTATAAGATCGCAAATTTAAATTATAAAATTATTTTTGTATCTATTTTATCCCCTCATTTTCTTCCGTGAGTGCAATAGTAATTCTAGTGAGAAAAGTGAATATTTTATAAGTCACACAAGAAATTGTAAAGCATAGCCACATTAAAAGGCAATTAGGAAGCATAGAATTTGGGTACGTAAGCTGGGACAAAGATTTTTCATATCCTCAATTCCTCATCACATTACAAACCCAAAACAAAATAATAATAATAATAATTGAAATAAAATAATTATATGTCACGCAATATATTCCATAATCTTTGTTCTTAATTAATTAAAGCTATCCTGATCAGACATTTTATTATATAGTTAGTGAAGTGATAAAGCACAAGCACATAATATAGGTGGCAATTGCTTTGAGGCACATGCTAAGCACTAAGCTTTGTGGAGCCACCATTATTCCTATTTGTCATTAGGTTTTTCGGAGTTAGTGCCCCCAATTGCACTTTAATTTTTGTCCCAACTATCAACATCTTCATTTTTCTTTTCCAAATTATGTTCTAATTGTGGAATAATTAATACTTTGCTCTCATGAACTATACCAAGCTACTTACTTTTCTTAACAATATGCTTTGTGTTATAAATTAACAAGAAAAATCAAGAGACTAATAAATATACACGTAACATTTTTTATTTAAATTCATAACATTAAAGAAAAAAGAGTGTAACTTTTTATGTTTAAACTTAGATTATAAAAAAATATTAAAGATAATATTAAATATCATTATACCATTAAAAATATTAATAGATAATTGCTCTTATTTGTGGAATATAAGAAATCGTTTTAAAAATTCATATGTAATATTATATAACTTAGAAGAATACAAAAAATTAATACATATTTATAATATTTTACCTTTTTTTATAAACATACAAATACATGAATCTCAACTCATTTATGATTCAGATCAAGATAAAAAAAAATTAACAGCTCCTAGTTTTAATTGTAAAATGGTAAAATTAATTATATGAAAAATGGTAGAGTTAAATTAGAGTTTATCATCCATTTATACTCATGTCTTATTCTTCCTCCTTCTTCTTCTTTTTTTTTTTTTTTCCTTTTCATGTCACAGTTGGAAACTAAGATTTTATCCAAATTTTTCAGGTGTCTGTCTGGCTAACCTCAGTGACTTGTGTTTGAATAAAGCAAAGACAATTATTTGCAATCATTCTACTGCTGTCTGCTAGATATTGTCATACGTAATAATGTAAAGGATAAAGCTAATAAACCACCAAATATTTTAATTTATTGATAAAAAAAATTGTTCACCTTAATTAGATTAAGGTTTTGAATTTAAGTATTTGTCAAACACACTTAATAGTGCTAAATTTAGATACTGCTAGTTAATGTAATATAGTTATACGCTTCTATTTTATGTTAGACATTAATATTATTTCTTTTTTTTATAGTTCAACTAAAGGTGTAAACAAATCAAATCATTTAGAATTTTTGGATTTTTATATTTATTCCATTCATTTATTAAATGAATAAGTCTGAATTTAATTTATATACATGTTATGTTCAATATTAAGGGAGTCTAAATTTAGAGTATATAAATTTAATACTCTTAACAGGTGAAATCAATTTATCCATTTCATTAAAGAGAGAGAGAGAGAGAGAGAGAGAGAGAGAGAGAGAGAGAGAGAGAGAATATTTAAGTTCACATATGAATTTGTATTTTACTTATTTGTTAAGGATGGTTGAAGCTGAAAATTAAATGTTGCTTAAGGTGGTTTCTTAACTCTTAAACAACCAATTTTAGGTGGCATCTAACAAATTAGAATCAAAACAGCATCTTTTGTAGCATAGCAGCATCCCTTGTCCTTTTCTTTCCGAACAAAACCACTTGAAATCTTAAAGCTAAGCTTCAGTGCCCACAGAATGGATAAGAGAAAGTGAATGGCAAATTATAATTGGTCCATCTCAGTAGTAATTATAATTGCCTCAGAATATCTTTTCATGACAACATAAGCAAGCAACCAACCATTTTTAAGAAAAAGGAGGACAAAAGGAAGGGAAGAGATATATATATATATATATATATATACACATATATATATATAGTTTTGTTAATTTTCATATTCAGTTCTTTTTTTTTTTTTTTCAGTGAATCTGGTTTGCTAGCTGTTGATAGTAACATTTGTGTTACAGGTTTGTGACACGAGTGTCATCAAGCACACGCCAGAAAAAACTATGTCACTTGCCTTTGAAAATCATCATCATGCTTTATCTAGTGCTGGATGTGGACACATACAAAGACATTTTCTATATTTCTGTTTATCTCAGGCGCAAAAGTTATAATTTTTATTATGAAAAATTATAATTTATGTGTTATAAATATGTAAAAAGATATAATTTTATTAATTAAATTTGAATTAAAAGAATATTTAAAAAGTTACAACTTAAAAAAAAAGTTATAAAAACATTAAAAAAAAAACATATTAATACAAGTTTTTTTTTTTAATATGTTCCGAAATATAACACAGTGTTCTCTATTCCATTTGGTGTTTTTTTGTTTATTTTTATAGCATGTCAGTCAGAGAAAACATGATTTTGATCTGCTGGGAAAGTTTGAATCTGGGCATTGAAATGAATGCTACCACGTGCCTTCACTCTCTCTTAGACTTTTAAGCACATTCTTCAAGTTTGTGTTCTTCTAATTCAATCATTAACAGTATTTACTATAATATTAAGAATAATGCTAAGTTTAGTATATAATATATAATGGTATAATTCACAAGATAATGTTAGTTTTATATTAGGATTTTGTTGTATAGTTGTCACTTAATTAACTACTCTCTGCATACTATAGTCTATTTTAAACTGGCATTGCTTATATACAAGTTATGAATTGAAAGATACCTTATGTAATAATATAAGTGGAAGTTATAGTTATATTAGATAGAAAATAATATATACACTGATTTGACAAACTGAAAATTTTCATTTTACAATTCTTCTCATGTTGTGAGAAATTAAACTCTTCCCTTTCTAATCATAAAAAAGACAGCGAAGAAATCATAGTATTCATATGACTTAAATGGCTCTTTGCTTCTAGGAATGATAATGGGACGGGGGATATTTAAAATAAAATTTATTTTATTGTCTATGTCCTGTCATTAAAGAGAAAATTTATTTTATCCTTATGCTCTACGAGATTTTTAGAGAAATAAAAAAAATAAGAAAAATATAAAATTTGAAGTTAAGTGTTATAATTTTAAATATAATTATTAAATATAATTTCACACAAATAAATAAAGATTTAATTTAACTCATAATCAATAATTATTTTAAATTCTTTTATCATTTCAAACTAAGGTGCCACCTTTCATGTAATTATCTTGTTACAAGATTTGATATATATAAGATATAATAAATTCATAAATATATAACTTAAAAATACATAATTATTCTTATTTAAAATGTATTATATATTATAAAGTAAAAAATAAAATAATATTATTCAAATAGCAGAATAAATTATTCTTATATTGTCCCAAAAATTTAGTATGAAACAACTTTTGTCCTATCCCTGTTCTCAAAAAAAAAAAAAAAGGACCTCTTCATTCTCTTGTTCACATGACAATCCCTGCAAAAATCCCCGGCTAGCGATTTCTACCTGCCTGCCATTTGGTTTTATTTGAGGCCATTCCTTGAAGTGAAGAGAACAACTGAAGAAGCAGTACTCCATTAAAGCTCAGCTTCTGCTACTCAGATACCCCCCAATTTCTGTTTCCACTTCTCTCTTTTAACTTTTGGGAGTAATTGAGAGACAGGGATGTAAATATGTAAGTGGGGCCGCTGATCCACATGGGGTGTTAGACTTAGGCCATTCTGTCCAATTAATATGTTTCTGTGCTTTTGGCAACTTTGGCAGCAAGTGGAGGCGGCCCCTCCCCAATCAGCATTCAATTTCAACAAAACAGATGCACGTCTAGATATCTAACACAAGCAGTTACATTTGCTGTATCTATTTTTTTTTTATTAGAGTGAAATTTACAGAAATTCAAAGAATCTTAAGCATTTAAACAGTTAAATGTAGTGTCTGTAATACAGTGATTATATCTATTTTTTTTATATTAGTGTGAAACTCACCAAAATCCCATATATTTAAAAGTGCCAAATGCAGCAATTGTAGTTATAATTATTACACTGGATATAGATAGGGACTAAAGACTCTACAATTCACACGGTTCTTAATTTGCCAATAAGTACTGTCCATAAGTGAGGCTTCCCACAAATAACTCACAGTCTAACAACACAGTTGTACATATGAAGGAAATAAAAAAGTGAGTGAGAGTGTCAGATTTAAAGAGTACAAAAAATTTTTACTCTTAAATCATTTGTGAAAGCCTTTCTTAAATTGTAAAAAAAAAAAAAAAATACAACTTATCTGAGTGGTTGTATAAGTAAATTCTTATACTTTATGAAAAAAGTAGAATTTCTTTAAAAATATTTCTTTTATTTTTTGAATTAGTGATCAACTAAATAATCTAAATATTTTCTATTTCTTAAAAAATTATATTTTTTATAAACCAAACAACTTTTTAATTATAAATATAGGAAAATACAAGCAAAAATGTGAATAAGTAAGCGTGAATGTATCATCATTTATAGATTAGGTGTATCAGAATCTAGTTAATTGTAAGATTTTCAATTTTTAATTACTCACTTTAAATAGGTGAGATTCAAAGTTTTAAATTTTACCTCATGCAAGAGAATATGTGTTTTCATATGTGAAATTGAAATGAGAATAACATTTTTGTTTATTTACACATGTAAAGAGGCAAAAAGAAGTGTTTTGAGAAGTTGTGAGCTCCATGCAAAAGTCCAAATTGACCTCTGTCAATGCTTGTAACCCGGTTATATGTTTGTCCTTTTCATAACGTAACAAGTACGGAGACGAGTTGAAAAAGCTTACGTTAGAATGAAAGAATGGGATATTAAAGGCTAAGGAACATGGAGGCTAATGAAGAAAAAAGCTGCCATGACTCACTTGAGAATCCGCTTTGAATAAGGTCCTACTTGGGGATCATACCAAACAGTTAAGGAAAGTACAAAACATGATGAACCCACATCCCTCTAATTAAAACCAACAAAATTTAAGGATTTCAAAAGTTTTACAATCCTATCGCTTGAGATTTAAGAATTCTATGTCCTACCAACAATGTGAGGGACTAAAGTTAGATGCACACTAAACAACAAAATCTTCTCATAATTCTACATTGCAAAGGCATATAAAAATTGCATGCGTTATTTATTGTACATTTAAATATTAAATTTAGAGATCAATTTTCATCTCATAGGATTTTTTTTCTTATATAAATTTGATTTTTTGTGAATTTAAAAGGACAACAAGCATAATATTAAATGTAGATATATTATTTTATAACTTCAGAAAAAAAAAAAAGGATACCCTTTCAACTTTGGGAATGAAAACTCATTACATTACAAATATTTAAGCTAGTTTCGTTACATAAATTCAAGTTCACTCATATTGTGGTGAGAATAAAGGGTGAAATTCAGATATTAATGGCATGGAGATTGAATTTGCTTGGAGAGAGAGAGAGGGGGAAACAAATAAAAGAGAACATATACTCAATCAGAAAACTTTACTTGCAAGAGACAGAAAAGAGGATGAAGTAGGCAAATAAAAAAAATAAAAATTAAGAAAAAAATAGAAAAATATTTGACACCTCGCACATAGGCTGATATGCCCATTAGTGTCATCAGCTCGGCGGTGGCGCGGAACTAGAGCCGGCTGCGCCGCCGCCAGAAGTTGACGCAGATAACAAGTCAGCCAGAGCGCTCATGGCTCGGACCTGCATCTCAAGAGCCGATATGTAATCAATTGTTTCTTCTAAAAGCACTGGCAACGGCTCCTTCCGGCAACCGGGAACCAACCGGCCGAGAAACCGCACTTTCCTTTGCACAGCCGGTTGACACTTTCCCTTCAGCCGGAAAACGCTCACCCTTGGCTTCTTCGACCGGCTACTCCCAGCGACAGCAGCCGTCACCCTCTGCCTCTTGTGCTTCCTGAATTTGAGCTTGAGCCGGTTGGTCAAAATGGCTCGGCTCCACCGAGTCCTCCCCTTGGCAGTCACGGCCAGAGCTCTATAAGCAGCCTCGCGCACCGCCTTCCCTCGGCGAGGAGCGTCTTTGGCGGTCGAGCTAGAAGAGGCGAGATTGACTTTAGCCAAGGCCTGGCGCAGCTTAGAGGAGTAAATCTGTTGCTGTGCCTGTGATTTCCATTTGATGTGGTCCTGATCTTCTTGGTGTTGCCTGAGCTGAGCCTTCTTCTTCTTCTTTCTCTTGGAGGCGTCGCGTGACCGATCGGAATTAGATATGGAATTCGAGATCAGAGATGACGCCATGTTTTCTCTTTCCGTATGTCACTCTGTATTAAGAATTTGAGAATTCAGGAGATAAAAGGAAAAGGGGGAAAAAATTTATCCTTGTTTCTATTTCTGGTTCTGAGACAAGGATTCAAGTGAAGGAAAACCTGGAAAAAGAGATCAAATTTTTAGATTCAGAAGGACCGAATTCCAACATTTACAGATTCAACAGAGAGAATATGATAAGAAACCTGATTCGAATTCGAGAAACAAAACTACGATAGGTTCAAGAGAAGTTTGAAGATTAAAACTGATATGAGGAATAAAAACAGTGTGAAACAGAATCGGTACCTTTGAGAAGATAAACAACAGGTATGGTTATTTAGATAGAAGAGGTTCAGAGGTAATAAAACAGAGAATGAGGGCTATAGAGAGAGATAAAGTTTGGCGGCAGCGGAGGACGAAATGGTGGTGGTCGGAGCTGATGGGTTGAAAGAAAGCCGAGTGGGTGAGGTGTCGCTTCGGTGAGTGGGAATTAAAGGGTGAGAGATGGGGTGGGGAAGGGCTTATAAAGGAATGAAAAGATAACACGTGGCCTTTCTCTTTTGTTGGTTTGGGCCTTTAAAGATGGGTTTGGTTTTTCTTACCGGCCTGAGCCTCACTGTTTTTCTTTTGTCCATGTCCATTTGTAATTTTCAGACCTTTTAACTATGGTAACTCGATTTCTTTAGACCCAAAAAAAAAAAAAAAAAAAACTTTAGTAACTTGCGCCAAATAAAATTAGCAGCTTAATGCATGGAGTTTTCTTTTGGATTTGGGATCTATAATTTCCTGTAATCTTTAACCAGTAAAATGAGAGCAGTCTGACTTTTTTTTTTCTGCAGATCAGAGGCTGAATTCCTTCTTTTTTTTAATATATATAATGACACATATATTTTAAAGTACAAGATACATTTTAGAGAATAAAGTGAATTATCGTAATTATTGATAAAAAAAATTAACAATTCAAAGTTTAATAAATAATAAATAATTAAAAAAAAATTAAAAGTAATTCTGCATAGAGACCTCTTAAGAGGTTAGATATTTTCATTTTGGTTGTCTTTTTTTTTAAAATTTTTTTAAAGTAAATAAATAAATTAAATAAAAATATAAATCTTAGTATAAAAAAATCTAATAATAAAAATATTTAATCTCTTACAAAATCGACTTTCGTAGAATCTTTTAATTTTTTAAAAAATTTATAATTTATAATTTTTTATTTTTTCACATTATTAATTTACTTTATCATCTAAAATTATTTTATATTTTAAATAAGTTAAATCCATAAAACAATGACGCAATATCACAATAAAAAAAAAAAAAAGAAGAAGTACTAAATCAATGCTTGTTAACAACAATTTCAAGTGTTAAACATTTGTCCTTGTCTAGTACACACAAAATATCCATAGGTGCGCAATTAAGTAAGACGATTTGTATAATAATGTGGCAAATATTTTGTATCTTCCATCATCTGTGGCTGTGTAGAGGAAAGAAAAGACAGTGACTTTAAGAAAAAGCAGCTGCATGCACAAGTACTACGATGTTGGCTCCTAAACTTAGCACCAATAATGGGAACAGCCATATCCTTCCAATCTAACCCCATTGATACATGACATTCTATAAAGCTGTTTTAAAGTTCCCAGAAAATGAGTGTTCAGTAACTTAAAAGGAAATGTGACCGTACAGATGACATTAAGGGTACATGAGTTGGATGAAAAAATGATAATCAAGGATTAAACTGTAAATAATCAAAGACTTATAATAAAATTTAAAATTTTTGAAAACACAAAATTTGTAAATTACGTTTTTTTTTTACTGAAAAAATAGAAAAAACTCTTGCTGTTTCTAAAAATTCCGAGGGCTATAGTCCTTCAAAGCCATGTAAAGCTGAAAGCTCTGTCTCTTATTGGAGATTCATGAGTCCAATAAATCATTTCTTTCAAAAGTTTTATTATTATTATTATTATTATTATTATTATTATTATTATTGCTATAGCAGCAAGAGCAAGAGCTGTATTTCAAGTCTTAACCCACCCTTTATGAAGAATCTCACAATGGGAATGATGGTTGTTGATCCTCAAAAAGAGCTCAACTTAAAAGCTTCCCTTGCAACGAAAATAAATCTATTTTCACGTCTAAAAGCAAATATAAAAATATTACACTTTCTATTAAAAAGTGTAAAATTTATAGTGAGATTTAATTTTTTTAAAATAATATAAATATATAATTATTCGAATAATAATTCTATATTTTACCACATGAGCACAATATATTATATACTCTACTTACCTAAAGATATAAGAATTTTAACGATATTAAGTATTAATTTAACTGATTTTAAAAAAATTGAATTTACTTGTTAGAGAAATTTAAAAACCATGACTTTATTGACTTAGGGTGAAAAACTAATGAATAATTTTAATAAATAAGATTTAAGTAACATGTGTGGTGTTTAAACAGAGTCAAATCTTTTCAAATGAGATAGATTTTAGTGTGAACAATGATATTAAATAAAAAGTTTTACACTCTTCTATAAATCTCTCTATTATACAATTGGAGCATGCAAAAAGTAACAAATTGATCATCTGCAAAAAAAATTTGACCAAAGAAAATGCTATTACTGTTCAAGACCAAAGTCTGTGTACAGTTCCAAGCTTCTCAACAGAGAAGCAATGCAATGGGATCTCCAATGAGGTCCCACAAATTATTTTCTTTTTGCATTTCGTACAATGATTATTGGAGCAGATATGAGCCACAAAAGGAAACATTAAACCAAAGAGGCTGCATTATTTGCTATGTGGCTTGGTTGCTTCTCTGCCAATTTTCTATCACCAGCCATCGTTTTTGTTTATATTTCTTGAGGGGTTTTTGGATTTTTTTCCTTCATTTGTGAGTTGTGGACACTTTTGATCCACATTTTCCGATATATATGGGTCCTAATTCACTTTGTGCAAATAGATATTTTATATCAAATCATAAATTAATTCTTGATTATGAAATTATTGATGAGATGATAACCTTGAAGGTAGCATAAATATAGGATAGTTCCCCCGCCCCCCAACCTTTTTTTTCGTCGGTACAATTATGGAGGAAAATGACACAAATATAGAACATTACATATATATTAATACACACAAGTTAAAAAAATTTTAAAAATAAAAATATGATACACGGTGTATATATATGTATTAAAAAGATATAAATATATATATCAAGAATTATATTTTAAATATATTTAATATGTGTTTAAACATAATTTGAATGTGTTTAATAAATATGAAGTTTAAAATTTTTATTTATTATTGTTAAAAGATTATTTGTTGTCATATGTTAAAGCATTAGTGTGTGATACAAATATGTGACATGTGTCACTCTTCAAATAAGTAATATGCTAATTACATATATGTTATTCTCTCGGATAACGTCGTAGTTATTGGATCTTTAATAATTTCCTTGCATTGAGACCCCAAAAGAATAATGTAATGAACTGGTATGTCGATGAGAAGAGTTGCGCTTAATGGGTTATCATCATTGTTCTACTGGAAGCTGGTTAAATTAATTTCCAACTCCTTGTAATTTTACTTTTTTTAAGTGCTTATTTATGATTTAAAAATTTGAAATTAGATATTTATATTTTTATTTATTTTTATTAAGTACTCATCGTTAAATTTTTTTTTAATTCATTTAATTTTTTGCTTACATAAAAGACAAAAGTTTTACGTGACATTAAATTGATTACGTTGGAGTTATAAGTGAATTTATGATCATGCGATTATCACATGAAGATTACATTCAGACCTGAAAATATTTTCTACTTTCCCCTCTTATGGTCATTTTTATTAATGGTAAAAGCCGCTCACAAACCATGAAACAAAGAGAAGAACGATGCTTAGTTTTTCAAGTGGGGTTGACTCTTTTTTCATAGCTTCTGCTTTTCAATGGTAGTGGATCATGTGGTGGATTACTCAAGCAAGAGAAGACAACAAGAATGCGATGGGACAATGGTGAGTGCCTTTACTTTTGCTATTTAGATTCCATTCTTTTCACAAAAAATAGTATGGAGTATTTTAATGAACTACAATACTTATGTGTTTTTTATAGCTTATTGTTTCAGGATTGTGACAATTTTGTAGGTTTCTTTGTTCAGTTACTTTGTGTATTTGAATTAGGATTTTAATTGTTAATTATGAAAGGATTATGGATTATGATAGTTTTTAGGGTTTTGTAATGGATAATTTACTATCTATTATGACATTTATAAGAATTAATATCCACATAATCAAAGATTATAAATTTGTTTTGCAATTTGAAGCTAATTTTAGTTTTATAACAAATTGCAGCATTAACATCTAATTCCTCATCATTTGAAAATTTTCAAATAACTTTGCATCATGGGGGTTAGTTTGCTAGACATAAATACATGAAATGCATTGGTGGTAAGGTAAGAATTGTACAAGGATTGACTTTAGATGAATGGTCATTGCAAGAGATAACTTCTATTCTTAAAAGGATTGGATACACTAGCACAATAATAATATGGTATTCAGAGGACCTATATGGTTTTGACAACTTTCAAGGGTAAAAAATGATATGGATGCTATGGAAGTTGCTAAAATAGCTCTTCAGAAAAATTACAAAAATTACTACATATTTGTTAGTTGTGGTCATTCTCATGAAGAATGAGTTGTGTTGAAACTTCTAATTGAGGACAGTGGTTAAATTGTTGAGGACAATGGATATTATGTTGAAGGCAATGGAGAAGTTCGTTAGGATTTTGAATTTTTTTGTTGAAGATGTAAAGGTGAATATTGTTGATGGTGATGTTAATGAGGATGATGAAGTATACACAAGCAGTGTAAGGGATAGATTTTAAAGACAGTGCAAATGACAAGAATAATGATGATTGCTTTAAAAATTATGTTGATACAGAAGTAACTGACACAATTGTTGATGCAATTTACAACTTCACAGCATTTAGTAAAGAATTTAAAGTAGAAGTTAATGATGAGGGCACAATGTTGTGCAACCAACTACTAAACACGAGCATGATGTTAAGAAACCAGCTATTAAACATAGGCATAATGTACCTTCAAGACTTTTTGGAAACTAGAGAAATAGATAGTGACTATGAAACTGATTCTTTGGACAATGTGGAACTTAACTTTGGTGGAGATCTTGAATAAGTTAACATGTCTAAATATCCCAAATACAAGCTGTAACACCTGAAAAATTTATAAAAATAAAAATATAATTAAAATTGAAAATGACTAAATTGAAAAGATTTGTGGAAGCTGAGCCTTTGTTAAGGCGACACAAAAGTTAAGGCCAAAGTGAAAGTCGGTATAAAACTTAAGGGCTAAAGTGTAACTATAAATAAATTTTTTATTTATAAAAGGGGCCAATCAGTAGAAGACCAGCCAGCCCCTTCCTGATAGCTTCTCCTTTCCTGGCTTCTGGTTCTCTCCGGAGTGTTACATGTGGCTGGCGTATCTCCAACCATTTGCTACCTCTCAACAGCTATTTCTTGGCCAGCGAGAACCCAACCAAGTTTCCACCGCTTTCTTTCCTTTTTTTCAGTCGAAAGAATTTTCGGCATAGCAAAATTTTTCCCTTTGGCTGAAATGGTAGTTCCGATGACATCTTCGATTGGCCAACCCATCTTCGGTCGTTGAAGCTTCCCTTGACATGATCCTTCAGCCGGCAAGTCTTCCAGCGGTATGGCTTCTTCTTCTTTCCCCTGTTACATGCTAGTTCGGTTAGCTTAAATTCTGAACCGCCAGTGGCAAACCAGCTGGCGGTGAGCTGACAGTAGGTACTCCAATACCCAGTGAATAATCCTAAATCATCCATTTTATTCCGTAGTGCTTGAATTGAAAGTTGTTAAGAAATTTGTGTGAATGTTTGGAAATGTGTTGATGATGAAATTGAAAAATTTTGTTGTAAAATTACTTCTGAAATACTTTTGAGTAATTATAAAAATTGTCATGCTT